>VWPU01015674.1:415282-686602 GCA_013398955.1 Callaeas wilsoni | reverse complement strand
GGCCGGGCGAGCGCCCAGCGGCGGCGGCTGCCCCGCGGGGGGACCCGGCGCTCCGGTGCCCGCAGCCGCCCGGCGAGGGAAGGGCTGCCGGGCTGCGCTGCGGAGCCGCACCGAGTTCAGAGTCTCTCCGCGCAACTTGGGTTACGCGGCCGGACCTCTGCGGACTGGTGCGGTGCTTCCAGGGCGCGATTGCCTTTCCGTCGTCTCGCGGCTGCAAAAGCAGATAATTGACTAAACCCAACAGAAATAAAACAAACTCAGGCTACCTAAAAGTTAGGATATCTTTTTTTTTCCCCCCTCCCCCTTTCTTTTACGATTTTATTCCCTATGTGGAAGTCGCGTGTGATTTGTGCTCGGCACACTGCATGGGAAGAAGCGGCTGGTGCTTTGGATCGAGGATTTGCTGTTGCAAAGCGGTCTAACTTCCATGCAGTGGGGCAGCCTTCACTACTCTAAACGCCTTGATGATGTGCTGAGGATCCCATGTAGATTGGCATCTTGTGCAGAGAAGGCACTGAAGGTAAGAAGGGAGCTTGGGGAAAAGGGGGATTTTTGTATCCTTTTATATGATATCTTTTGTCCAGCATCCCCCCCCCCCCTCCTTTGGAAGAAGAGCCTCAGCGGTTCATCCAGAACAGTATGGATAGGCTGGAACCGATCAAGTAAAATGAAAGTCTGCTCCTGTGAAAAGTACACGGAGCTCACAAGTGATTGCAAAAGCTGTATTTATTTTTAGTCTGGTAACACAGCACGGTGAGGATGTGTGCTCGCGGCGCGGACAGAGAGCAACTCGCCTAGCTCAGGAATGAGGAGATCCACGGGCTCAGTCTCTGATGGGCAGTTTGCATTGGCTGCTGCATTTTGTTGAATGTGTACCCCCCGCTACCTCCCTAGAGCATCCCATCAGCCTGTTTGATTTGTTGTTTTTTGCAGATATAGTGCCTACTATTAATGAGAGAGGGTGAGGGATGCGAAAAAAAACCAAACATATGGAACATTTTATTGATGTGATCATAATCCTGTAATGGAGATTGCATTAAATGAGAATTGCATCAAAATGCCAGGCTGCTGTGGAGAGCAGAGAAAGCAAAAACTATGCTGGATTGTAAATTAAGTTCTTTGATTGAAGGATTTTCCTGAACCGTGAAGGGATGTCTGTAAGCTTAAAGTTGCTTTGTATGTGGAGTACTGGAGTGGGATAAAAATCAGATGAAGCTAAAATGTGTTTTAATTGACCCAAGCTCTGGATACAGTTAGAATTGGTTAGAGACATTGCAGTGATGCCCAGTGAATTCTTGGTTTCAGCTATGGAGACCACAGAAAGGCAAGGAGAGAGCAGAACACAGAAAGACAAGGAGAGAATGTGATCGTGTGGGGAAGAGAAGGATGGTTCGTTGGTGACTTTTGCCGTCGTGATACAGAGCTTGCAGCCTGCTGGCTACAGGCAGAAACCTTGCAGGCGATGTGGAAGGCAAAGGATTTCTCTCACTCTCCTTTTGCAGCCTGGGTGTAGTTGCCTGTAAAGTAGCTGCGAGGTGCATGGCAAGAGGCAAACGGGGACCTATTTGCCCCTCTCGGACACTGAAGGAAACTGTGAGGTTGGGAGAGATGCAGTCGGCTCAGCTGATCCTGCCTTTTTGAGCTTGAGTTGATAAAACATTTTGAGTAATTGTTGCTGCTTATCTCAATTGGCAAAGGAGGGGAGAAGATGTTCAAGTTTATTGAACCAAAGCAGAGCTGAGGACAGTAGATACTATCAGCTCACCCTTGCATTCTTTTTGTGCTCAGTTGTGTTCTGGCACAGAGAACTGAGCCACAAAGAGCACCTTCTTCAAGCCTTACTGAAAGGAAGCCTAGAGACAACAAAAAGATTAAGTGAAAGATAAATTTTAAGTTTTTGCTTGTCTACAGTGGAAGTAGCATTGATCTGCCAGATTGCACAGGTCAAAAGAGGTAAGATAAGGAACAAAGTTACTTATTTATTAATTTATTTACAAACATTCCCGGGCACACAAACAAAGTTGGCGTGGAGATCCCAAAGTGCGGATGCACCATGGCTGAACCACCACCTAAGTTATAACTGGTGTGAGAATCCTCAACGGTACCTATCTGTAACTGCAAAAGAGTTGGTTAAATGCTAATTTACAAACCAACCCTGAATATCTGATGTTCTCGGAAGGAATTTGTTTTCCCCTTTGTGTATAGAATCTCAGGTAACATTTCCAGAACTCAGTCTCTCTCTTGCTGTGTATTTGGCATAAAGTTGAGACGGAAACACTTATTTTAAATAAAATGGAGAAAAGCAGTGTAAGCATATTGAATTCCTCTTAAGCATTTTATTTTGGCAAAAGACAACTTTTCGTGAATTGTAAGAGATAGGTTTAGAATATTCATGGCTAAACTCCAGGGAGCTTAGTGTTAGCTCAGTAGGCAGAAGCTTCTTCCTCTAAAGAGGTATCTGGAAAAGACATGTTTAAATTTCAAGCCATATTCAGTAGAGACTGTTGGTTTCCACATTTTAAAATCATTTTTTTATGCCTCTTAGGGGAATGATGCTTAATCTAGGCAATAAAGCAAGTATTCCTAGCTCACTTTTTTAATGGAAAGAGCAAGCAGTGTGCTCCAAATGTACTTCTGTATGTCCAATACTCCAGATTTTACTCTATTTTTTATCAAATAACAGCTGTGGAAGAAATTTTGTCCTTTGAAACCATGGTTATCCATGCAGATCTTGGTGTGCATTTTTGCTACAGAAGAACTGTACTTCATGGCTGCATTGTTCATTCTTGCAGCATTTCTTTAAATGTGAGCCTCGCTATAGTTAAAGGATAATTTATATTCAGTGTAGTACTGTCTGCACAGTGGAATTGGCTTTATACATCACAGCCTCTGCAAAAAAGGAGATCAAAGATCTGAACCTGTGGTCCTGTGTTGCATTTGTATTCTACGTGGACTTGAGTAATCTCATAGTGGAGCCATTCACGCTCCCACGGTTAAGAGTGTCAGTCTTTCCATTAAAACACCCATTTGCTTAGGAATTTAACAGCCAGTTTTAAGGGCGGGCTTAAATTGGACACATTCATACAGTGAAGAGAAAAAACAGATATCCTGAACAATGAAGTCTAATAGCATTTGGCACTGTTGAGTTTATAGAAAGCTTAGTAGAAAACAACACCTGTATGAAAAATTGAGAGGTTAAAAGGGAAAAAAAAAACCCCAGCAAACCTTTCAAAAGGCCCTTGTGGATCCAGGTGAGTGTTTCTACCTGGATTTTAAAGGGCCCTGTGGTTGTTAAGCAGGCAATAGGACTTTTCTTGAAGGAGAGCAGCACTGGCTCCAAGCAGGAATTAGTCAGATCTCAGTTCAGTGGTTCAGTTTCACACCACATCAGAACTAATGCCTTTGGCACTCTTCCAGGTAGATCTTTTGAGAGTTAAGTTGCAAGAACAATAAACCCTAAACCTTGTATTGTAACCCTCGAAGTTTTCCTTTCAATGAGCCAAAGAGAACCATTCACTTTTGAATAGTGTTGATTGTCTGACCCAGGTGTTGGAAGCCTTTGGGGGATGCTGCTGCTGCAGCTCACTTGCCAGGTTGTCCACCTGAAGCAGCCAGCCCGGTAATCCTGCTTCCCATCAGCCCACTGCCAGCGGGAGCAACCGTAGAACTCTTTTGTCTAATGCATCCCAAAACCTTTTCCAAGCCCTGCCTGGGTCAAGTATCCAGCTTCTCACAGCAAAGCAGTTGCTTCATCTGCGCAAAGGAAGTGAATGCTTATAACAACTTGGAGCATATTTCAGGTTAGAAGTTTTAAGACTGGAATTACAAGTACATGTGGATCCAACAGTACAGTTGCACATGCTATTTAATGCCAGTGTTCAAGGAGCAGGCTCAAGATGCAGCTTCGTGTATTCCAAGTATTTTGGACTGGATGAAATAAATGAGTATTGTTTGCCATTTACATAAAAATTCATAGGGGAGATTAATATTCTTCTGTCCCAATTACCGCTTCCTGCAATGAGTTCACTGAGGAAATTTGTAGCAGTTGTCTTTCACCGGGGCGGTGAAGTAGCAGGGACCATACCTTTCTTGGGTCTCTGAAAACTCGTCCTCCTCACAGATACACAGGCGAGTAGTATGATGTCAGGAGAAGTTAATGTGAAAATTGGAATATGGATAAAAACCACTGTGGGATTTAGTCTGTGCATACAGTGAAATCATGGTAGGTTTGACAGTAAGTAAGAAACTGTGTCACAATCAAGCATTCTTTTCCTTTGAAGTCTGTTGTCGTTGCCTTTAATGAGATCCTGTTGAAAATTTCTGATACTCTTCGAAAATGTATGATTTCCCATAGATAATGCAAGATTTAGCCTTCTTGATCCAACATGGCCCGAGCCAAATCTTCCTGCAGTCTGTGAAAAAATTCCTAGTGGAACAGAGCCTTCCATAACTGCTTTTTGCCTTACATTATGTTCATACTTTAACTTCTGCCACTCCTTCAGGAGTTCTACGTGTTCATGTGGGATTGAAGGCAATGCTGCAGAGGAGTTTTGCGTGTAGGGATGGCAGAACTCAGCCAGTTTAACAGCAAATGCTTTACTAACTTTTCAAGGAAGGTCTTTTTGAACTAAATGGCTGTTGTTTTCCTTCATTTAAGTTGCAAAGGGAACCTACATAACCAGATCGTCAAAGAGCCAAATGTGTTGTTAGAGAGACAGATGAATGTTGAAGTCATTGGAGAGTTCCAAATTCGGTAGTGAAATTACGAGCAGAGGTGCCCACTGTCTTTAAAAGCCATCGCTGGGAGGTTTAACGTGGCAGTTCCCTGTGCTCAGAAACTTCTCCTGCTTCATCTTCCTGCCAGGGGAACATCTTGCCTTGTGTTCTACTTTGATGTGATATGGTTGTTTTGGGGAAGATTTTCTTCCTCCAAGCCGGTCTAGAAATAAGATGTCACTGGTGATGTAGTCTGTTTGCATATCAGTGTTTATCTGTTACATCCTTAAGGACATAGTTTTATTATTGTTGTAGGAATTTAATTAGTAATTATGTATGCTTGATGCTGTCTACTGAAGTAGCAGGAAATACATGCTAAAGGGGAAAAAAATCAAGTATAAGTTTGGAATGCTTATGCACAGCATATTTCATTTAACCAACTGTGCTATCTTGTTAAATAAATAAATGTATATGTATGGAAATCTATGAACTGCTGGATACGTGTTCTCACACGTGGGCACACTGCAGCCACATGCACTCGTGATTCCAGCTGTAGTCCCTGGCACAAACACATGCATGCCCACCCCAAGGAAAGTATGAAATGCTTGGGGGATGACTGAACTGCAGGTTCCATAAAATGGAGCACGGGGAACAGTTATAAAAAGCCCAATTGCCTCCTTCTAGCCCGTAACTCAGATTTCATTAGGTCACATTTTTTTTAATAATCTTCCCGAGAAAGGAAGTTTCATGAATGAGTTTTCTCTCTGCTAATGGAAGTAATATTTTAAACCTATGTTTAGTCATTTCTGCAGGTTCTGTGATTGCTTTTGGGGTTATAAAAGTTTGTATCTCCCTGTCTCCTGACAAGTGTGAAGCTGTGTGTCCTGGCAGGCACACAGTTACCTGGATCATTGGTTTTCCTTAGGTATGATGGCATTTTGCTCCCTGAAATGGAGCGTAGCTTCAACGGGAGGCATCATGTCAAGGTGCAGGTTGGTTTCACAAACTGGAAAGAGATTTTCCTGGGACTTGTGTGATGTTTCCAATGAGAAATCTAGACTTGTTAAATAGCCGGAGAGTGCCATGGCATTCCCTAAAGAAAAGTGCAGAGGAACTCTAGTATTTGGAAATTTCATTAAATGGTGACTTAAAGAGAACTGTAACGTGCATATATAACTCTGAACTCAAATGATTTAGGGCCTCAGTGTAGTAGTTTGTTTAGATTATAGTTGCTGTCAGTAATTTATAAATATATGCAGGATGTAAGGATGAAACTAAAGCTATCATTAAATGGAGTAATGGCTTCACTATGCCAGCCATTTAATTGACCCTTGGAAAATGTACGTGGCAATGTGTTGTAAATCAAAATCAGGAGTGCAAGGCAACACAGTAATAATTTTGGGGATGAAAATTGGGAAAGGAATACGTAAAATTAATTTTCTGTTCATCTCGCTGCCTTGTCCTCGTTTGAGGCTTTACCAGAATGAATGGATTCCAGTGAAGGGTTTTGAAACAGTTTCCGGAAATTGGGACTCTCCTCCAGAAGATCAGTTGTCAGCTGAGCGTACATCCAGAGATCTCTGTTTAAAATTCATGTTCAGGAGACCTGTAATTTTACGACTTATTAAAGAAAATGGGATATATAAAGTAAATCAAGAGTTTTGTTATCCTAGTTTGTTACAAAGGCCTCTCCTCTGACTAATGGTAGCTGAATTGGCAGTTCTCACTTCTTTATCTTCCATGATTCCACCAGAAACATCAGGAAAAAGCCCATACACTTGCACATGTGAAATGTAGGGCATTAGGGAAATCTGAGGAGTGAAAGTTACAGAAGGGTCCTTAGATACTGGGAAATACGTGTATTTTAATTGTATATAATCAATCTGGAGTAATGATGACTAGAAAAATAGAACTGTCATGAGATTTTTGGTATTCACATATTCTTCCCCCACCCTCTTGTTTTTCATATATAAGCCCTTTAAAAATACGATATACCTAGGAGAACACTATGAACCACAGTTTCTTAGCAAGAAACTCCTTTAAAATTCCCCTTTAAACAATTGCAGAATTGTGGGCCGTCAGTTATAGTTACTTATTTTTTGACAACATGCTCATTCGAGTATCAATTTGTATCTTGCACAGTTTAGATTTATCTACACGGAGAAAGAAAACAGTTTTCATGAACTGCACTGGGAGTACCCTAAAGCAGAAGGCAAAGTATGTTTGAGATCAGTTCACAGAACATTAACTTAAGGTGTTTCAAGCTAGAAAGGGGGAGAAAAAAGACACTTGGCATATCATTAAAAAAAAAAGAAAAAAAAAAGAGATTGACCACTTAAAAAAAGTCAGAAATTAAAGAGTTTCAAAGAAGTGTCTCACTCGTGTCTGTGGTCAGAAACTGTTGTGTTCTAGCTCAGAAATGAGGTGGGATATGTCGAATGTTGGCAGCCCTATGAGCAGCGAGCCCTTCTGGCTGTGTCAGTGCTGAGCCATGGGCAGCACTGAGCGACCTGAGTTTGTGTGCTGAAGGGAGAGACGTTGCTGGTGACTAAATACCAGGGGCTCTCTGAAGAGTTTTGAATGTTTTAATGGAAGCGCTTAAAAATGCCTGCTTGCCTCTGTCCTTGAAAACAAAGTAAATTGAATTTACTCATGCTAGCTCTTTCTCACTTTTTAAATTTGACTCAACTGTCTTTGAAATAAGTTTGCTAATTGAAGCTGAAAAGTTGATGTGGGTTGAGTTTGGGGCCAATTGCTTGCTGTTTAATATTCTGTATTTTGTGGCTCATTCAATGGTTAAGCATCAACCAGTCTGTCCAGGTAACTGAGTGGAACCCTCAGCACTGGAAAAGACATGGTTATATTTTAGGACAATCACACTAAACAAGAAATACAGTCAGAAAAAAAGATTCTTTCTACTTTGCATTAATCTAAACTTAAACTAACAGACAACAAACAGAAGTTAAAACAGTGAAGGAAGCTTATAAACAGGAAAAGAACTGGCTGAAATTTACCTGAATTAATGATAAAAATAATTTACTTTTATTCATAGAATCGTAGATTCCTTGTAGAATAATGGGCTTAATCAGAAATCCATTCTATTATCCATAGGTTGAAGAAAAAGGCAAATGTGCTGGTGAATTTTTTGTACTAGGACCGTCTTTTTTGTGATTGTATTGCCTTACACAGCTCACGTTCAGTAGGAGGTTCCTGACAATATGAATGGAATTTGGCTCCAATTCCGTGTTTGAGTAGTGGTCTTTGGAATCACTGGGTAGGGTACTTCTAAAATACAAAAAAAATTCTTAATTAACAAAATATTATTGCTATTTGGGGCTGCTTAGCATCATATATGGGTCAGTTGTGCCATAGCTACTTCCTCTGGATATTTTTTATCTCACTAACTTAAAGCAGCTTTCAGGTTTTGGTCATTGTTCAGCATCAGTGGGAAAACATAAAACCCCAGAATATTTGCCTGTTAAGTTTGATGAAAATTCAATCTAGCTTCATAAAAATGCCATTTGCTATGAGTCCCCTTAATGTCAGTGTTTGTACTTTTGTTGTAGTGCACTTAACAAAAAAATGAGGATTTAAAAAGTAGTGTCTGAATCAAAAATTGTGCAACATCCCTCCGCAAAAAATGTGTAGAGTCTCAGTCCCTTACATGTAATTCATTTTGGCAGGTACAGTACTTTTAGGCTCTATTGTATTATAAATGTTAAAAAGCTTAAAAGAAATCATTGGAAAAAGGTTTAGAGTAAGTGATTTAGAAGAGGCTGGCAGGTGGTAGTGTGGCTACTGCAGGATTAACTGAATTCTGGAAACGCAGCCACTTCAGAGTATTGGATCCGTGTCTTGATTTAGTCATTACTGAAGCAGAAATCGCTTTGCTGATCTGCTGAACTGCAAGACAGTGGTTGATGGAGATATTAATCAACCAATGGAAATTACTTTCTGAAAAATTTGGGGTGCTCCCGTGATTAAAGGGATAACTTGGTCAGGACCCCTCTTTAACTTCTGTGTATGTGGTTACATGCACATATGATACTTATGTAAAACTGTGGCATTACAAATAGGTCTTTTGGGAACCTCTAAGGGGAAGTGAAGTGGAAATGATGAAATTTCAAGATACTCTTGGAAACAGCTTCAGCGTGTTACTATGGTAGTAAAATACCTGTTGATGAGCCTCAAAAAAGTTAGATGTGCTCGATATTTCTTAGTCTGATGGCTGAGGGAATTAACATTTTTAACAGACTTGTGATCCGTAAGACCAGTTTTAGGATGACATCCATCATTTTGTGAACCACATTTATGGAAGATTTTCCTCCTTTCCTTTTTTTTAAATACTCTTTGACTGATGTAGTTTTTACAACCTCAGCCATGACTGTTTTGGAGGGAGAAACATCAAATCCATTGTGGGTTGGCAACAGCCATTTTCTTTCTCAGCTTTTGAAGATCCTACTCAGTTTTGTCAAGGACCCTGGAAATGGAAGCCCTAGTTGAAGTTACTTATTTCTGTCAAAATGAAGAGTTTCCTGCTGTCCTTGACATCAGCGTGATTTTAGGCTGAGTTCTACATGCTAATTTAGATCCTTTGTTGTCATTTTCTATTTCCTGAATGTAAACTCTGTATTCATTGAGTTTCCCAGTGATTCGAAGTGCTGCAAGCACATAAGATAATCCTGGTAGTAAACCATAAGAAATAC
Organism: Callaeas wilsoni; assembly: GCA_013398955.1. Taxonomy (NCBI): domain Eukaryota; kingdom Metazoa; phylum Chordata; class Aves; order Passeriformes; family Callaeidae; genus Callaeas; species Callaeas wilsoni. Next base: position 677,180 of record VWPU01015674.1, on the reverse strand, counting down.
TTGAAGCAGATTCTCCTTTTTGCATGCTACAAAAATGTTCTCTTAATATTCCGAAGTATCCTTGGAAATTTTCAAAGCTTGACCTAAGGCCCTAAGCAGCCTAATGTAACTTAGAAGCTTGAAGCAGGTTTGGCTAGACAGGCTCTCTAGAGGTCTTCCAGTCTGAGCTTCCCTTGGTTCTATAAAAAGACATTGACTCGTCTGTATAGGTCACAGCTTTTTTGCTTTGTCTCAACTGTGATTTTTTGCTCAAATTCAGGATCTTGCTCTGTCCTCGCTGTTCTGGTTGTTGAGGTGGTGAAGAGGAGAGGAGCAGGACAGGAAGAGGAGCCTGCTAGTGAGCAGAAGAGAGCTGTTATTTTCGTGTTGGATCTCAGCACTGGTTGCTATTCCTGTCTCAGAGTGTGCTATTTGGTGTAATTTTGGAGGCCTCCTTCAGCTGAGGTTATAGAGACAAGGCTGCCCTTCACCAAGTCATCTCTTCACTTTGTGCAGGGCCCTTCTGAATACAGGTTGAAGTACTGCTTTTGATCTATGAAATACTTTTTAGTCTCCTTTCTCTTTCTGAGGAAATCCTGCTGTTCGTTTTTGTTCCTCTTTAAAGGCCAACTGGAAAGCAGAAGCCCCAGCTTTATTAGCAGAGCTGAGGGCAAGAGAACCTGAGACTGATTCTTTTCCCTTAGTCCTCCAAAAGCTAAGTTAGTTGACATTCAGAGCTGTAAGACAAACTTGTTAATTCAGTTTTCCCTGAGGGTTTTCTGGGGTGGACACATTAGCTGGAGTGTAATTTTGTTTGTATTTGTGAAGAGTGTTCTGCTGATGCTTCATGCTGATGGTTTATTGCTCTTGACTACAAGAGTGACTGGAGGTTGATTGACAGATTCCCTACAAAAAAATGCAAGAAATGCAGTTTCTAGAGAGGAATTTAACAATGTATAACCGTGAGGCTATGAGAATAAAATCAGTTTGAGACTAGACAATATTTTTATGGGTAGAAATTTGAGTACTTTCATTAAATATAATAAAAGATCCCTACAAATGAAACCAAGGAACTTAAAAATTCTCTAAAAAGGATATTTATGGTTACAGAATTTCTAATTTGTCTGTTGTTTCATCATGGAATTATTTGTCAAAGCAGGCAGTCAAACAAAAGTTGTTCACTGGAAAGCAATGATGAAGGTGCCTGAATGTGAACAAGCATTTCATGATTGTTGTTGTTGTTAAAGCTAGATTAAAGTATTGCGTCATTTCTGGTAGTTTCACTTACTTTCCCTGCTGTCTGTCTAACATGATGTCATTGGTATTTTTTTATACATCTAAAAGGATCATAATACTGCATATGCTAAATTTAGCTGAAATTTAGATTAAAAATTACTTCCGTGGGTTTGTGTTGGTTTACTTGGGCCAATTTTAACTGAAAGCTCAGCAGAATACTGCAAGTACTCATTCAGTATTTTCCATCCTTGGCTCTTGCTGTACCATTTTGTTTCTGCTGTCTGAAAAAGAACATTTTCCCTTAAAAAATACTTGGGCGTTACTAAATATTTCAGTAAACGTCTGCTGCATGCAATTTGTTGGACATTAAACGTAGTTGTTCCACAATTATGGACTGTTTCCTTCAAATTCCATTGATGAAAGCTTCTTATCCTAATTATTTGTTTATCTTAATGAATGTGTGGTAAAGGCCGTATTGCATTTGTACCGTTAGACAGTGTCAGTCTGATATTTTCAGAACCCTGCAGATGTGGATTTTAAATAAATGAGAAGAGCAGATGGTGTACAGGGGAAATCTTTGGTAGGCCAGGAAGCTAAATCAAAGTTTCCCTGAGTTCCAGGAGGTACCTTATGTAGGGACTGGTTTTCCATCACTAGAAAATTTAATAATAAAGTGTTGATCTACAGTATGTTGTAGAATCTCCTAAATATGCGGAGTATTCTTTAGGAAGAGCCTGTGCCATAGGAAGAGATCTGCAGCGTGCACTCTACTTTGAGCATGTATTTTAACGTGGGGCTTAGGCTTGCTTTGAGACAATCAACCCTGATGGTGCTGAATATAAGAAATGTCAATATAATTAGTCATCTCCAGCAGAAAATAATTTTTGCCATTTTTTTTGCCTGTGTGGAGGAGAGGATGAACTGGTTTTCAGTTACTCTTTATCATTTCGGTTTCTATTTTTGCCGCTGACTGGGAACATTTACCAATTACTTTTTTTTCCATCTTGCATTTAGGGATGGGCTATCTTATGAGAGAAAGATTTATAACTGAAATGCCCTGGTGAACCAGAGTGAACTGGTGATAATTCAGCAAAAGCTACTCCTTGTCTGATGGTCAGGAACAGGACACAGAACTGCCCATGGTCAGCTTTGGATATAAAGTGGGTTACTTACACCACTCTAGTCCTAATCCACACTTCCTTAATTAAGACATTGCAAGTGTTCATTGTAAAAACCTTATATTAAATGTTCTGGGCAAGGCACATATACATAGAAACATCTGTTTCTGCCTTGTTTTGCATTGGTGCAACTGCAGTCAAAGTTATGCAAATAAAAGATGGTACCCAGAAAGTCAAAACACAGATAGTTGTTCTGATCCTTCCCTGGTTTGAATTACCCTAAAAAAATCTCAAAGATCCATCATTCCAAGCATATCTAGGCAAGAGAGTGTAATTTAAGCGTATAGTTACCATCATAGATAGCATGTATGGGCTGTATAACCACAGGGAAATCACAGATTTTCAATTTCCCTTGGAATGTGTTCATTATTAGAAAGTGTTACCAGAGTATTGTTTGTTGTAGGAGAAGAAAATCCTGTTCAAGTTTTTAATGAATCTCTGGAGAGATTCATCAGATTTACAGGTTAAAAAAGCTGTAAACATTCTACTGGGAACAGTCATTAAAGGAAGATGAATGTGAGTTATCTGCACACTTCTTCTGAAACAGAAGCCCTGAAGATGATTTACAAACCAAAGAGCTGTTTCTCTTTAAATTATCTGTGTTGCTGCATTGTGCAATGAAATACAAAGTATGATTAAAATACGTCTGTTTGCAAGATGAGAACCAGATTCACTGTCTAGAGAATTTTATAAGTAAGACTACATTGATCTGAATTTGAAGGAAAGAAGCCTGAGATGAATGTTTCCTTCATTACAAAATTACAAAAAGCAGTAGAGTACAAGAAAAAAACCCTCCTGCATAGATAATCAACTTGGAGGGCCTTGTGTTGGAAATCTGATTTCCTAAATGAAATAAAAATGAATTAATAAAAGGTCTGTAGATTAAATAAAAAAGTTCAACTCCCCCCCCCAAAAAAAAAAAAAAAAAAAAAACAAAAACAAAACCAACCCAAACCAAAAAAACAAACCCAAAAAGCTCAATCCTCTGATGAGTTACTTTTTTTGGTAAATCTGAAAGTGACAGCAGAGGCCTGCTAAAAGTTTTGCCTTTCCACGAGGCACTTCATACCCTTGACTACTCACTGAAGCTTGACTGACCCAGCAGCATGCCAGTGCAAACTCATAATTTGTGATGAAACTGCTTGATCATTTTTTCTTATCTGTGGTATTACAGATGCAATGAAGCGAACTGTTTTGAATATACCACTAAAAGACAAAATGCAGATAAGTATTTCTAAACTAATTTGTCAAAAATTTGATCCTTGAACAATTTTGATTGGTCACCTAAGATTCTGCTGAAGATGTTTTGGTGGCCAATATCTCCTGTTTCTTCAGAAAACTCCAGGCCTGCCATGGAAGAGACAGTTTGTAGTTGGGGTGAATTCTGGCGTTAGTTTTGTTTGGTTGGTGTAGATTGTCAGTGAAGCACAAATGCTGTGAAAACTTGGAAAACAACGAAACGTGAACTGTGTCCCAACCGCATCTGTCGAACACAACAACAGTGGTTTCACAGTCACTCAGCTTTCCAAGAGGTCACCCCCTTTGCAAATAATATGCATAACAAACTGCTGTATTCACAGTGCCTCATCATTATGAACAGGGTGTATTTCAGCTGACACTGCCATTCACAACACGATGTTACCAGTTTAGTACACGACTGCCAATCTGATCTTATTGTCAGGCTGGAAGCAGTCAGGGCTCCACAGTAAAATCACCATCACACCAAGAGGATTGATGCTTCTGTTCCATTTTCTTAATATTTTGTAAAGATTATCTGCTCTGGAGTAGTTTTTTCTAGATATGTGTGTGTGCATTTTGTTTTCTTCTTTCCTTTTCTATTAAAAGCATGTGTGTGTATACGTATATGCATGGACATGCTCTGGCCATAAAAGTCATAACTTACGTTCTTGGTCTAGGCTGGACATTGAGCTTTCAGGCTTTGGGCAAGCTTCTTCATGAGGCAGTTGCAACAAAAATCCATCTCTGACCTGACATATGTGCAGAACCCTCTTGAGCAGACTTCAGCCATGGCATTTGTTACAGTGTGGCAGACGGTAAAGGTAAATCAAGACAAGAATAAAGACTTCAGGTCTGCTCTTTCTGAAGACTGAAATATCACAAAATATAAAGGAATGTACTCATTCATGCAGAATCATTTTTGTGATGCAGCCTGTTGGTGGGAGGTTAATGAAAAAGCCTTGTGACGTGTTTTGAACTGACGTTGTGTTTGGGTGTATCTTAAATACCAGCGGTGCAATGTTACATCTTATGAGCTTTACATTTCCTTTTACAAGAATTTACTTTTGGGCTGTCATTTCTCTACGTGACTGGAAAGCATCTTGCCAGTTTTCATTTTCCGCTGCCACCTTTCTGCGCCTGTTTGTCTCCCACTGACTCCTACTTTTCCACAGACATGGGCCCTAGAAGGAACATTTCTTGCAAGGAAAGCTCGAGGTGCCAAAGGACGATTTGCACTCCTAGGACTATTTGCTTCACAAAGGCTTGCAAGATTTTAGGAAAGATGCCAGCTAGTGCAGAGACAGTTTGGCTCTCCAAGCCCAGCATTAAGGTTAACAAGTTGTAAATAGCTGCATGTTGCCATTATCTCCAAACCCCGCTGCTTTCAGGACACTATGAGGGCCATAATAAGAATGTTGTTCATTGCTCCTTGCATTTTTTTTCCTTCGCTTGCCCTGCACTTACTGAAGAATAGGGTTTAAAAGTTGGATGGCTTGTGATGGGCTCTTGATGTGATTCTTTCGTCTCACTGACCAGTGTGTTACTGGTGGAACTCTAACAAATGGATCACTGAGATGAGGGAGAAAAACTGAACCAAAACCTGCCGCTGTTTCTTTTAAAGAATTATTTATAGGAATGAATCTTAGAATCCAAAAATTTTGATTTTTTTTCTCTACAAAAATAAATACAGTGTTAAGTGCGCTGAATATATTTACAGTATCTCGTGTAAACTTTCATATATGTATAAGGCTTTCTTGCAGCTATATAAATCTGCACATCTTGATTGATGTCTTTTGAGCTGTGCTGACTTATAAAAAACATGGATTGTATCTAGCATATGCCACTCAAAGTTACAGTATCTCCTTTTTCAGACATATATAAAAATTCAACTTAGTGCATTTAATGAAAAAATATTTTCAGTGTTTGGGAGATGCTTGCTTTGCTTTGAGAATGTCTAATGTATTAACTGTTGCATGTAATGCTCAGTGAAGCGGCCAGCTTTGAAAAAAATTGATTAATTAATCTTTATGAGTGGTTTTTTTCATGCAGTAATCATTTCCTGACCCAGGAAGAGTTGTTCTGTCAAAATGTGGAATTCTATGTGACTATTTCTTTCTAAAAGTGCCAACGCTGATCCCTGAGACACATTAGTCTCGGATGTGCTGTGAAAGAAGCTTGATGTCATTCTCCTTTTAGTGTCCTCTGTCCGAAAATAGAGGAAAACATGGCATTATTTGATTTGAAGAAGAGTGAAATTGTTCAATGTAGATATAAAATAATGACAGTATTAACAAGAGTACTACACCAGTAGTATTGGTGATAGTTCCACTGAACAGACGACCTGGCCAGCAGCAACAAAATTCTCATGAGAGCTTCTTCCCAGGCATTTTTGATGTGTCAGAATAACAAAGAGAGACCAAGCTGGGCAAACCTCAGTGCATTAACTTTCTGTGTCATGAGCTGATAATGATTCATTCATTCATTCATTTTTGCCCATTTATTTTGGAGAGGGAGGAGATGGAGGAGAATCCATTGCATTACCTGGGAGCACTGTGTTGAATCTCTGTCTGAGCTGTGTCTGCCCTAAGCCTTGTAAATTTACGATGGAGCTGAAAAGAGCCTCCTGTGTAGGAAAGAAGTAGAGCAGAGTCTTGGAGGAAATTTCATGGATGTGATGACTTGGCTGTAGAAGTACATGGCTGGAACAGCACAGCACTGAGAGGAATATGCTGCAATGTCAAGGCAAAGTGCCAGGACGAAGGGAGTGTGTTCAAAGTAAGTGTGGCATTGGAGCTTCACAATAAAGAGAAGCTTTGAGGCAAGACAGTGAAGTACTGAGGAAAAAATCAAAAAGCCTGAGCTGTTGTGCCAAGCTATCAGGGAACACAAACCAAGATGAAACATTATAATTCTCATGGAGAAGCACCCAAGTGCTGAAGGAAAATACTAAAATGTGCAGATAAAATTGATGTTTCTAATGCAGAGTGCTTAAGAGGCAAAAGCAGAAGTGCAGAGTTAAATAACTTTGAACAGAGGATGCGTGGAAGCTATCAAATTAAGTCTTTTATTTGAAACTAAGATTTTGGGGAAGCTGATGTTATGATTCAGTCTGGTTTTGATTGACAGGCTGCTTATGGCAACATCAAGGGATTTGTTGGTGTTTTGGTACAAATGGAACACTTTAACCAAAGCATAGGACAGAAATTCAGAATTCTAGTGCAGAGGACTACTGGCTTTTTATTATAAAGTTATATGAGGGATGCAGAAATGTTTTGCTCTGTGTAAGATTCAAAGGGGGAAATTATTTTGGTCAAGAATTCCCCTTAGGAGGCTTAAATTCTGCAAAATCCTACCCAACGACACTGACATACGTTAAGATCAAAGGCTGACATGTTTGCAATTTTATCATATATGAATCCTCCTGTTAAAGATCTTCATGAAAGGTTATTCTAACCTACCCCATTTAATTTCATTTCTGTAAAGGCAGTGCATGGTAATTCAAGAAAAGGGACTTGGTTTTAACATGGCAGAAACGTACAGTTTCTTCAATATTAGTCTCATGAATATTCATGTATTTTTTCAGTATGTCTTCATTTCAGAAGTAGTAAAGGGCCTACAAGATAGATGGTGTCCTGTGACTGGTGTGGAAATTTGCTGAAGGGAAATGAGACGCAGGTTTTAGCAGAATGGGAGACACAGCCCTTCTGGCTTATTTTCAGGCAAAATGTGACGAAACTGTAGAAAGGGGGATACAGGTTTAAAATTCACAGAGACTCAACTCAACCCTAAGCGAACTTGTCACACTCTAATAATGGCTGAGGAACTAGAGTGATGACAATTTGTGTGTGAAATTGTATCTCTGTAAAATAATGCACGTTTGCCATGGTTCAGTGCACCTTGTAAGAGAACGCTGCATGCACCATACACGTGGTGGTGTCCACGGAGCTGGTTAGAGGCCATTTCACTCTGTGCTTTTACTTTCATTAGAAATTGCTCTGTCTGCACTTGTATAAACCATTGCTATATGCAGGCACTGCCTCGGACTGCCAGCAATGCTGTTTTCATTGTTGCAGAGCTTTTCTATAGAGATAAGGCTTTTAGTTTGATATTAAGAGACAGTTTGTTCTTTTATTTTCCTTTATTTTAAGGGTTTCACGGTTCTGATTAGTGTGCCAGTCATGAGGATGACAGAAATACTGCCTCACCTGGCACCACCAGGGTTGTTTCACTTTTCTTCACCTGTTTATTCAGATAGCAAATGACATACACTTCCAGAAGACGCAGTATCTCATGTTCTGTGCACATTCTGACAGATTGATTGCCACAGACCATAGAGCCAATATGAAATATGGAAAATATATGTTGATTGCCATCTCCCATAATGTCCTTTTTATGGAATAAGAGGAGAGCTGCCTGGTGCAAGGTTTGCAAATATTCAGAGGCTGAATCACACAGATATGTATGGAAGGATCCCTCCGAATTGAAAAGAATGAAATTGGAGCAGCCAAATTTTTCCCTTTATCCTTCGAGTGTTTGCAGTGTTGATGTGTAGCACTGAACACATTGCAACTCCATAGGCACTGGAAATTTGGGGGAGAATTACTGGAGATTCAGAACAAAATTTGTACGTGATCCAAGTCTCTCTTGGGCAAATACAGCGTGTTGGAAACTTGGGAAGAGTATGTTATGTAACCAGGCTCAGTTTCACAGCTGATTTAGAAAAAAGGGCATTTTGCTTCCCAGAATGAGATCTGGGGAAAGAAATTTTGTCTTGATCAAATGCAGCAGCTGCTGCAGAGGATATTCAAGTGTGATGCAAATCAAGCCCTCTTTTCTGCTCTGTTCCATTCTGCCCAAAGAGGGAACCATTGTTGGCCAAACTTTTTCAGAGAACTGGTCTGTGGTTTGACCCCAGCAATTACAAATGATTTAAAAAAAAAAAAAAAAAAAGTTCTGGAATATTGTAATGAAACATATAAACAGTTTAAAAATACTTAAGTGATGAATCTGTGTTGTAAGAGCCAGCTGCAGAGTACTTATAACTGGAGTATGTTAAACCATTTAAATATTCCAAACATTATGTACAACAGATCTTGTACTAATTCATTATGAAAACAGCAATTTCATTTAATCATTTATTAGCTATTTATAAGGTGTCTGCATATCAAGTATGCATATAGATTGTTGTTCAACCTGGCGACCAGTATAATGCTTGCGTGTGCAATCACTGATGATCCTTACTGGGGATCATTGTTCTCAATTGCTCCTTACCAGCACGTGTGGTTCTGAGACGTGTGTGTTTAGCAGAGTAAATGAGTCTTTGTCCCCCCAAGAGGGGAAAATACCCAACAAATTGTTCGGAACAATACCCAGGCTTGAATGTAAGTCATTCATTCCTCATTTCTGTTCACTTCTGGAATGTGCCTTTGCCACTGTCGTCATAAAGACAGCGAAGCAAGCTGCCCAGAAACGCTGTGTAATCTTTGTCCCCAGAGGTTTGCAAGATCCAACTGGCCAGAACCTGAAGCGATCTGGTGTGAAGTGGCTCCTGACACGTATCTGTGCAGGAGGTTGGACCGTGGCCCTTTCGAGGCCGTTCCAAGGGGAAGGATTCACTGACTTCCTAGGAAGTCGCAGTGTGGGACTGAGCAGAGTGCTATTAGTTATCTGTTGTGTTTCCAAGGTTGTTAAACACAGTTTTGTTGTAGCACACAATGTTGGACCGTGATGAAAATAAAAACACATCCAGAGGAAGGAAACTGCAATGTTCTGTCATTCTGCAGTGGTGTGTCCTGATCCTTGGTGTTTTCCTCACACTGCTGCAGTGCTTTGGGTTTTTTCATGACTGACACATGAATTTCAGCTTTCCCCTTGTGATAATTAGTTTTTTGATGGGTCTTACTGTACCAGAAGTGTAGGTACCACAGGGTCCAACTCTTACTAGCAGGCTACTGTTTGCTACTTATCTTACATCCACATCTGAATCGTCTCCATTATCTGATCATTAAAGCCTTGAGAACCTTAATCAAGAATTTGCCACAAAAGTTAAAAAATATCCAAGACTCCCAAATCCTAGAGCCATGACTCTTATCTATGTCCCATAAACATGTACTATTTTGGAAAGAGCAGTGTATTTAACATCATGTGAGACTCTAATGCCAACAATAAATGTGCAATATGCAAAAGGAAACGTGCAGCCACCTTGGTGAAGTGCACCTGATGAGGTTCAGGGAATCCTTTTCCATGCCTGGCCATGACTCTCTGCCTGCTGCATAAACCGGGATGGGCACTGAGGTGCAGATTGAACATGACTTGTGCAATTCTCGAAGTTCTCACTAATGGGATTGTTTATCACATCTGGTCTTACTCCTGAAATGAGTATGTGAAAACTGGAAGAGCATTTGTAGGTCACCCTGCCATATAGTCCTTTTCAAAAATATACTTACAGACCATTTAATCTTATAAAGAGTGTGGAAAAGGGATAAGATTTTATTGCAAAAAATAATTTTCTCACACACCTCAGAACTTTTTTTTTTTTTTAAATTTTTCCCTTCTCAAGTAGATAAATGTAAAAATTTCTCTTGTCAGCAAAGAATTGATAAACTAAACTCCAGCTGATTCCCGTAGTGATACATTGCTTTGTTCTGCTGGTGTTAAAATCTTTGATGCAAATTTTTAGTGCTGAGGTATTTGAGGACAGCTATACCATGCATTTCTTTTGAGGTGACTCTTGCAGACAATGAAAATGTGAATTATTCACAGAGACTTGGCATTGTTTGTGGTGCTCTATGCCAGTGCACCTGCATTAGCTTCACTCTTTTTAATACCTGTATTGATGCCACTTTTAAACCTGAGTTTACATTTTGTTGTAAGTGCCTGTATTCATGGTTCCAGTTGCCTTTTCTGGTCTATAGATACATGTGTACACATGAAAAGTCAGCAGCTGATAAAATTAAATGGCAGATAAGGAAAACTGAAAAGCCTGAATCTCAAGTCACACATCAGTACCTGTGGGCCTTCTCCTGCAGGCACAATGTGGCATTCAATCAAAATTAATATCGTTACAGCAACAGCGGTCGAGCATAAAGTATTTCAGGGATTATTGACAGACTGAGAGAAACTGATGGCTTGCAGTAATCAACAAAACTCATCTGGCTATTAATTGCCAGGAATACCTGCAATGAAGTCTTCATTGCTGTTATGATTTGAAATTGATGGATACAGTGGTATAGATTCTTTTTGCAAAACAAACATTCATTCGCTGTTTATTTTTTCAGTGTTTGTTCCTGCCACCTAAATATATTTCGTAAAATAGAATAGAGGAAGGAAATGATCTAAAATTGTCTAAAAGGGCTTTGTATAAAGTGCTGCTTTTGCTGCTGCCTAGAAGAAATGTGCCAGTCAGTAACAGACTCCCAAGCCCAGCCTAAAACCAACAAGAATCCGGCAATGATGATATCAAACAAAGCACAGCAAATAAAAAAAAAATTTCATAAAAATATTTGTGTATCTGCTTGCCAGGCACCCCAAAGAGAGCTTTCCTGGAGAAGTAACATCATTTTATGCATATTTTGGTGCTCAAAGTTTGACAAATTCTTTCATTTATGCTCATTTTCCACCAGTGCACTTACAGTGACTTAGATGAAAACCATCTTTAGTGTCACTTTGTCTAACATTAACTTCCAGAAGCCCATTACCTGAATTCAGAATGAACTGTTCCCTGAATGTGTGACTGCCATGAATTGGTAATGCTTTGTTGTGGAAATTATGGAGGAAGAACCAGAGAGTGCTGAGATCCTGCAAGTGGAGCATGGAGCCCATTTCCAAGCAGTGGGACTGGCAGCCCGGGTGCAATGCAGCAAGCAGGGAAGCCAAAGCTGAGTTATGATCTTGTATTCCTTACAAAGCAAACTAGGGGGAAGAAAAATCACATTTGTTACTTGAACAGACCTTGGAAAACTCTTCCTTCCACAGTGTGGCCTGATTCTGTGTTATCACCTGGATATCCTTTTATGTGCCTTACCAAAGTAATCTCTCTAAATTCCTTTTCAATTTATTCTTAACCAGGCTGATTTGCATGCACTTAGAAAAGGAAATGAGAAAGTTTTAAACCAAAAATCTATATTCTTAGAATTTGATATTCATGCACATTTTTATGCATGCAATTCCCATTAAGATCACTGCAAGATTTACCTACAAATCTTCCATTCTGGAAGAATGTTTAAATTCCCAAAGTTTTATGAGAAATAATGTATCTTGCTTTTCAGTTGCCAGTTAATGCCAATGAGGGGTGTGAGCAGCTACACTCTTGTATGTTTTAGTTGACCAAAAGCTTTTTGTGAAACTGGTTTGAAAGCCAGAGTTGGATAAGAATCCATGAGTTATTAATGTCTCAGAGGAGATACTTTTTCACTTTTGCTTCAGCTGCCGAATAATTTTTGTATTTTGTTTTTCTGCAGGAAAAACATCTTTAATAGTAATGTAAATATATGTAAATGTGTGTAAAATAGATTAATTGCACAAGTATCAGCTAAAATTAGTGTCATGTTTTCCAAATAAACTGTAACAATTTAAATAGCAAGTCTTTGTTTTTTAAGGCTACTTTTCAATCTAAGGAGTTTTCTGCTCTGTTAAAATTATCAGTTTTTCTGAATGTCGTCTGTTGCTTGTGATGTAGCAAAAATTCCCATTCCTATTTAAATTAAAATACATTTCAACTTCAACCCATCCAACCACAAAATGTCCCAGAACCTCGCTTCATTTTCTGTTTCTAGGGAAGCAGCCCAGAATAAATTATTCCAAGTTTCAATGCTGCTCTCCGAGTTGTGGGAAACATTTGGGACATCATTTCGCCAGACACATTATACCAGAAAACTTGAATTAATAGAGGCATCTTAGTCTGGTAGTGATGAAAAGCCCAAAGAATGATCTGCTGATTTAGTTTGAGCTGTTGCACAGTGATATACTGTGCACTATACACTGTGCAGCTGTTTAAATCTATATGGTGAATTCCAGCAAGTGCAGAAGGAATAAAACTGAAAAAGCTCTGAGAAACGGTACTAAGGCTGCAGTGCTGGAGCATGAATGGCTGCATTTTTTATCTGTGAGAATTAGAAGAATCTTCATTGTTCTGCATGATCCTCTCTTTGTATTATTTCTAAGTAAGTGGGGGGAAAAAAAGAAAAGCTAAAGATGATATTGCATTTTAGGGCAAGATCTGTCCTTTCTACCCATAGGTATCTCCACGTCCAAGGAAAATACAGGCAAAACAGAGGTTTGATTTTATTGGCTACTTTCATCCTGGCAACACAAAAGTCATAAATTGCCTGAAATCCATCCAGTAAATCTCAGAAATTCATATAAAAGGCGTGAATTAAGGTAGCACCAGTGCTTCAGCATAACACTTTTGTTGATAAGGGACGAGGCACTGGCAGTGTGTTCATTTTTATGCAGAGAGATCCTATTTTCTGACATATACAAATGCCTTGTGAAAGGGCATTTTCTTTTATGAACTTGTGCAACTTTGCTGTTGAAGGAGTTGCTCTGATTTGTCAGTGCTCGGCACAAGCCAAGCACAAGGCATGGAGAGTACCTGTGCAAAGGCTGAAGTGTTTGTGGTAGAAATCATGAAGCAATGTGCCATCAATTTCAGTTGCCAGCTGATTTATAAACTCCCTTTTCCCTATTTTATTTTTTATAAACTGAAGCTAATTTTCATTGAATATCATAGTTCTGACATCATGTATTTTTCTTAAATTTTATAGGCACAGAGATTCAAATATTTTGCTCCTTTTGTATTCTTTGTGCTGTATTCAGCATTGATGTGTTTTGGAAATGGTTTGGCCAGGTATTTTACGTACAGCAGTTATTGACTGTTTTCCATTCTAACTACAGGCTCTGCATGGAAGAGGGTTTTCTGATTTAGAAAAAGCCATATAGTTCTTTCCAGAATTCAGAATCCCAGAGTAGCTTCTGTTATATTATTGTTGAGGTCCAAGTGGATATTGTGGATGGCAGCAGCACCCAGGAATTGTCATGTCTGTTACTCCTCTCTGTACATTACTATTCCTGATTTCCATAATTCTGATTTGCCCTGGCAACTGGACACCTAAGGTCATCAAGAATTCCAGAATTACTGGCAGAGCAGGAGAATTTCATCATTCCAAACTTCTTTATTTTTACCTTTGCAATTAATGCCTAATGCCTCCTGTTTGCATTTTCTTGTCTTCCTAATTACTTTTAGTTTTGTTTCACCTGAGAATGAGGGATTAAGCCATGAAATTTGCAGGAAAAAAAAAAAAAAAAGCAGCCCAGATTAAAAAGGAAAGAAGTAAAGAGAAAATGTAATTGGTATAAAAGTTGTATAAATGAAGTTTCTTATTATTTTTTCTTTAAATAATGAATTATTCAGTATTTTGGTGTTAATAATTTAACAGAACCCAAAGTAAGATATCAGCAGGACGTATGTGGGATGGGTGGTAGTTCAAGTTTGATCTAAGAGGCTTGCCTTTGTATTGAAGTTGGGTTGAAGCTTTGATCTATTTATAATGAGTATTCTAAGGGTTTACTAATTATTTTAAACCTGAAGAGAATCTCAGAGTCCATTTTTCTGTTGGAAAGGAACCAAAAATAAACCTTGCTGGAAGGTAAAGGCAGAAAGTCATAAAGTTCGGGCATGTTTTTTAAAGTTAAAGCACGACCGCCTACTGGCTATAATTTCTGAGAAGTTTTGGGGGAAAATGTATTTTCTATCTCCTTTTTACATTCTGTAGCATAGGAAATTTTCTGAGGTACTTCTAACTTCTGACTAGAGATAAGGCACCCTTTTTATATTCCATCCATTTAAAAAGTTTGCAGCTGAAAGTTGAAATGAGGGATTTTTTTGTTGTTTCTTCAGAATTATATTTAGATTTAAAAATGTGTACCCATTTCTGTTACTTGCCACATTCATTCTATTAACAAACTAAATTAGCACACTTGCTTATGAGAAATTATGAGGTGCTAATACATTTATCAAGGGAAACTGTATAAACCCTTCATGATGGTACACAAGTGCAACTTTAAAAACAAATCTGAATTTATATCTCCTTAGAACATTGCTCAAGATTTGGGAGACTTTTTGGAAAACCATGCTTGTGCCTGATCCATGCTTAATTCCATCTTTAAAGGCAAGATTCTTGTTCCACTTTGCTACAATTGCTTTGTACAATAATTTTGTCAAATTACAGAGACCCGTACACTACGGAATTAAGTGCTATTTACATCATGTGAGAAATTTCCCCCTCCCCAATTTTCTAGGAATTTTTCCAGTTTTCAAAGGATGCTGACTAGTTTAATGAATCTATAATGCATGCAAAATAGTTTCTTTCTTATTTTTTTTCTTCCACTGAAACAGTATTTGGGATTAAAGGTGAACCTCTTTTCATGGTTCAAATCATTTTCATTAGCAGGAAGGAAAAACATGTCCAATAAGCCTGGCACTGCAAAAGAATTATTTAAAATAGTTCTGAGGAGCAATTTTTGCCTTTTCAATTATGCAAATGCTCATCAAGTTTTTGTCTTTGGTAATCTTTGGCTCATACTAAAAAACTGACACAGACTTTTTGACCTGACACAAATGTAATTGCTGTGAAGGTTTTCTCCTGCCTTTACCCTGGCACAAGATTAAAGAAATGGAAGTACTGCGTTCCACAAATCAAGCTCATGCTTATACCTGTATCTTATCCTTGTGATTAAATTTTTATGGAATCATAGAATAATTCACACAGGAAGGAACCTGGGGAGTTTCTAGTCCAGATCTCTGTGTGCTCAGAGCAATGTCAGGAGTGAATTCAGATCTGATCGCTGTAGGCTTTGTCCAGGTAGGGCTTAACCTGCACAAATCCTGCTCCAAGGCTTAATTATCCCAGCTGATGGTTTTTGGCCATAATATGCAGTCAGAACCTTCCTCATTACGGTTTTCGAGCCTCTCCCTTGTTCTCTCACTGTGCTCCTCCGTAAGAGGCCTAGCTTCTCCCTCCTGGGATGTTTTCCGTGTTGGTGGTTCCTTCCCTCCTTGGACCTTGTCTTCAGACTCAAAACCTTTCTCTAAAAGACTGAGGCAAGGTTTAGTTTCTCTTGTCTTTCTTCGCTTTCATGTGCTGTGTTTGGATGAGCTCAGCTGTGAGTTCCCTGTGGAACCGAGGCCTCCTGGTATTTCTGCTGCTTTTCCTGGGCATGGAGGGTTGTGCTTGCAGAAGGTTGCCCTTGCAGGGCTTCCAGCTCTCTTGAGATCCTTTTCTTTTCAGAGTTCCTCACACAGGATCTCACCCACCTGAAAAAATCTCTTCCTAAGGTGAAGTCTGTCCTTGGAAATTCCAGGGTCTGTACTTGGCTGCTTGCTGAGACAATTTTTTTCAAAGAAAGTGAGAATATCACAATAAAAATAAGTATGCTGAAAATATTGTTAATAGCTGAATAATCACGTTTATCATTATGTTTTTTACCTATAATTAGACTTCTAGAGTGCTATAACTTAAAAAATAATATATGGGAATCTCTTAATTAGCATACTCTTATAATTATGAGACATTTTGCCAAATTCAGTGAGGTATAGGTACTTTTTGTTAATTAATTATTGAGTGATCATTTAAGAATTTGTCGCTGGGATCTAGAAGGAATGGGTAATGAGACTGCTTGTTACAAAGTCAAATGAATCTAGATAGGAAGTATACAAAAATGAATATTAGAATGACACCTAACTGATCACTTCAGTAGCTGTGCCAAGTAAAAAGCTGATAAAGAAAAAGGCCTTTAACTGTTCACTCACAGAATTTCACTTCCACGTGCTGTACTTGGAGGTAAATAACACACATGCTGTCCATGACTAGTGACTGCAGCAAGAATTCTTGCTCATTGCCATCAAACAAAGCATTTAGGGGGCAAAATTTGTGATGCCGCAATAGTAGAGACAGTTTATGCCTTTTAAACAACAGATTTTTTTTTGCTATGCAAATGTTTGTGAGTGATACAAGATCTGAAATTTTGTAACAGTGAATCTTTCACAATGTCAAAATTAACACTGACTCCAATCAAACTGGGGCAATGGAAGTCTTGTCCAAGTCAATGGAAGGTCAATACAGATCAATATGATATCGTACAGGGGCGTAGTGTTCTTTTCTATTAATTATATCTCTATGCTGTTTGCTTTGTTGGCATTATACTGAGTTTGGTTTGAAATATTTTGGTATTTAAAATATTTTTGAGTTTAGAATAGTTTTGTGTTTGAAACAGGAAGTTGATTGGAAAAATGGAGGTCCTATGGAAAAAATGTTTATTTTCTTTCTTTCAGTTTTTGTGTCTTTTCTCTTTTACTAAAGTTGGTGGAAGAGGAGATTTTCAAAGCTCATGGAATCCTGTCTGACACGTAACTGGAGACCATGTACGACAAACCACAGTGCTGAGCAGTCAGAGTTTATTTTGCAAAATGAATAATTAATTCTAATTTATTGTGTTTAATTCTAGAACTTACTGAGTAATCTGGATACCATGTAATAATCTACCAGCTAAGTAATACACAGTAAACCCAATTTTATTCTTCTCTATTCCTTATTTTGCTGCCATAGGTGACGTGGAAAGGGACACATCACTTGGTGCTTGTGCACATTTGCCTTGGGGTTGTGGTAATTCAAGCCTGTAGAATGACTAAATGCATAATATATAGAAGATACCAATAGCTAGGGCATATGCAAAAGCCTTATTCAAAACACATTGAGTTGTTCCAAATGTTTTAATTTGATCTTTTAAGCCACATCTATGTCTGTTATTATAGAGCATGTGGTGGCACAACAGCAATTTTGCATAATAAAATATAAAATATATAAGTGTTTATTGTCTCAGTACAAGAACACATTTGCTCATATGAAAAGAAAAATAAATTACATTTTTTTGCCATGGCTTAAATATATTTTTGATAAACATGAGATTTCATGTGTTCACTTAGTGAACATGGGAATATTCTCTGAGTATAAAAAGGAAACCTGTTAAAACTTTTAAAGCCAGGAAATTCAGAAAGAACTTTGTTTTATTTCTCATTATTTAACATAAATAAAAAAATACTTTTATGTAACAACAAAACAAAAAGGAAAAAAAGAAAGGGAAAGAGAGATGCTTGCATGCCACCAAGGACTGAAAGTGTAAGCAACGTACACAAATAACTTTCAAAAGCCCAGGCTGCTTTCTCTCAGTATTTACCATGTTTAAGCTCCCTGAAGACTGTCATAATTAGTTTTCTCCCTTACAAGTAATTATGAGCACCTGTAATTTAAAAAAAAAATATTTATGTCTATGCTCCCTTGGGTATTTTTCTTTTAGATCCTTCCTCATTTGCTCTTAGAAGTTCTTTTCCACTAACTTCTACTCTTGGGATACTTTAAATGGGATGAATTGTTCCTCTTCAATTACTTTTAAAACCAGGTGAAGGCTGAACACTTTCTCAAAATAGCAGTGCATCACTCTGGAGGGAATTATGCAGTACCACACACCAGGAGATCCTTTGGAGATTGAAAACCCCAGCTTTATGTTCCTCTCCCCTTCCTTCTGCTTGGAGGTTTCACAGGTCAAACTCTACAGAAATTAATCTTCCATACCTGAATGTTGGCATTAGCTTTAAGCCAGAAGATTTCCTCAGAAAGAATTATTTAAGAGTAATTTTGCTTAATGCGAGGAACTGACAGGATAAGCCATGAAGTCTACAAATAATTGCCCATTAATTTGACAAACCTAAACCGCTGACTATCTGGGAAAAGGGTTTGATTCAGTTTTTATTCTAATACTGTATTGATCTTAGAATGTTCTTGTCATTCTTTTCGGGGCAGTAGACCACTGATTAAATTTTGTGTGTTTTCCTTTTCTAAGATATTTTGCGATTTCTCTGTGCACTGCATCACCAATATAAGCTGAGGGAACTGCTTCTCCTTATAAGCAAATTCTCAGTGATGGGTGAAAATCACTGACCATGATCTTGTTTCAAAAAGCATTTGGGTGTAAAGGTTGTCAGACAGAGTTCATACCCCTGCACATATACAAGGATAGAGATGTGTAGCTAAGATTTTAAACCTGTGAGTAAATTATAAAGCACAGAACTTTAAAGAGTTCCCAGGTTCTGAATAAAATGTCCATTATGGGAATTTTCTCATTCTGTGCTGATAAGGAATTCAGCCTTTTCTGCTTTTGTATCCTCCTTTTGTAGAAAGAAATGCCAGTTGCAGAAGTTTAAAGGTGAGACGTACTGAGGCTGACTGGGAGACCAGGAGCTCCTGTTGTACAGCTCAGGAAAAGCCTCACTGGCTCTAATTTTCATCCCTTCTTTAATCCCTCTTAAAGACAATGGGGACAGTATGTTCTTGGAGGGCAAAAACATCCACTGTCTTTCAGCTGTATCAGTTTCAGAATTTCTCTGCCTTTCTAACACGTTAATATCAAACGAAGAAAAGGTTAATTAATACAGAACCCAGAAGTACAATGTGCTCCAGAACGCCCTTCTTTTATCCTGTCATACAAATACTTTACAAGAATGGTATAAAGCTATTTATGTGAGCCCTGTGATTGGCTCAGAAATTACCTTTAGAAGAAGGTCTTTTCAAGGAGCAGTGCCCATTCTCTGTAAGGCCCCGGAATGTTTTTTGGGAATCAGCTCCACTTGGTTACATTTGGCCTTTTAAAAGGACTGCATTCAAACAAAGGGGAACTAATCCAGGTTTCTCAACAAGACTGAAAATGAAAGCAATCACTGGCTTTTCAAAACTTGCAGTGGTCTTGGCTGGATGTGCTCACCTTGTAATTGTATTTTCCTCAAGAGCCTTTCTCCCAAATAAGAGGTTGGGATGCTATTGTAATGTCAAATCTGACTCACTGTTACAGTTGCTATTAAAAGTTAGCAGCTGTAATTAGGGAAGAATTTTGAAGCTGCAGTGTTGTATTGTCAGTTGTAACAGCTTTTAATTATCTTATATTTTTCTTTAAAGTGATCAGCTTTGCTGAAGTTGAATGCGCTTTTATCATTTTTGCTCTGGAAATGAGCTGACACATTTAATATAATTTAGATAGAAATACTGTTGCTGCAGAAAACAATTGGAATCTATGAACTTTTTAGAGGATTTTGAGCACAGGAGACAGCCATAGTGCTTAGAGGGATTTTGCCATCATCCAATTAAAGTAGTCCTCCATTCTTTCTAATACCATTCTATCTGGTCTTAAAATGCGTAAGACTAATTACATTAGCCCACAGAGGCTTGCATGGCTAATACTATTGGCCATTTCCTCAAATAGAAGAATTATAAATGATTAAACACTCTGCAAATAATGGCAGTTTTGCTGCAGGACTCGATGGGATCCATAGATACTCCGTCATTTTCCCCTCGCTCGCAGCAGCCTGTGCTGCTCGGCCTTGGAGCAGATGCCAGTGTTGGAATTCCAGCAGCCAATTCCATCGTCCCCCCAGCTTACCAGAGTCCGTGAGGAAACCAAACCCTTTTGTTTCTATTTCTACTCTGGACTTATGCTGAGGATAGAGAGAATAAAGACAGAGCCTTATAGATTAGTCTGGTAATAGGACATGCCTTGTTATCCACGACTTCACTCCCTTTAAATCCCTTCAGTTGTATTGGGGAAAAAATTTACTTTTCCAGGGAAGGATCCTGAATCTTAAGGCCCTGGAAGAATGCAGCTGGTGTAGGAACTACAGAAGAGTCTGGGTGAGCAGACTGTCCTGTGGCACTGTGCAGCAGCCTAGAAGGCGAGATACAGCTGAAGAAATACTGCTCTGTATTGTCATTTTTGGCAGGCAGCATCCTTGTCAATATGCATGAGCACTCAGCAGAGTGAGAGAACCTGTCACCCAAGGGATGTCACACACTGATGACAACAACCAGTCACAGGTCCTCTAACATGGACTTAGATTAAGTTCATTTACAGTTGTCACTCCGAGAGAAGGAAAACTGCTAGGCAGGAAAGGACAAGCAGCATTGGTGGTGCAGCCATTCTTACAGCCAGCGTTTCCACTTTTTGCATCCTGCTTCATAATTGATTCTTCACGACTGGGAAAAGTGAAAATTCTGTCTGCTTCAGCAGCTCCAACAAACCTGAAAATTAATCCTTATAATCCTTATATTGTGATGTTCCCATGAGAGACCAATTGAGGCCATGACCATAGTGGGAATGCTCTCTCACTCCAGCATGTTGGTATTGGATTGGATTGTTTTGGTAAATACTGATTTCATATATAACATTCACATCCAACTAAAAATCCACCACGGAGGAGATTCTTGGTCATGTCATGATCTTGTTCATGCGCTCTTTTAAATTATCCCAGGCATTCCTGGCTCTGTCACACAGTTACCAGATTCTTTGGGGCAGGGATTAAATACTTGTTCAATTTGTTTTGTTTTTTTCCTGTTATTAGAGGAAAAGGAAGTGTGATGCCTTTCAGATCACAAAAGGAGAAGTAATCAAAGGGATATGGATAGGTGTCCATTTCTAATACCTGACTAATAGATATCAAGAGATGGGTAATAAAACTCTGATGTTTCAAGAAGGATAAGAGCTTCTTCCTGAGAAACTCCAAAAAAGCTCACAAAATGCTACAGGGGACTTTTATTGTTGTGAATCTACACATTCGAATTGAAATTTGGCATGTGGGAGCATTAATTTATCACAGAGCAGAGGATTATTTTCTTTGAAACACATTCAGGTTTGAACTCCTCTTCTAGGCAGATGCAACACCTTGGCCTGGATGTTTGTTTGGGTGCTTGTTTTGTAAATATAAATGCCCATCAAAGTAAATCTCGTCAGTAGGAAGTGCAGTGCAATGTAAATGGAGAGTTTTGGACAGTTCTGTGGTCGCAGTTGCCTACAGAGTCCAGTATCTTGGGGAAAGAAAATCTCTATTACCTTGAGCAGTTTTGTAAATAGCGGACATGTTCTATTAAATTTTGCTTTAATGCTCGAAAGAAGTTTATTTCACTGAATGCTTTTTCATTATTTCTTTTCCCTATAAGCACTGCATGTATACACACATATCTGTAGACACATAAATCCTAAATAAGTTTATAAATTGAACCAGGAGATTCAGCGTATTATGCTTTCCAGAGTAAATAGGTTTTTGAAAAAAATATTTAACTTTGGCTTTCAGAGCACTGAATGAGATATGCAGCATTGGATACACATTTCCCAATGCTGTGGGAGCCCAAATTCCACTGAAGTTCAGGGGGACCAAACCAGTGGTTCTGACTAAACTATTTGTGTTCTGACTTACTTTCATGGGCATGTGTCAAATGAGGATATTTGAAAATTAGTCTGTAGAATCTGAATAAGAAAATATTTCCAGTATCTTCTGATACCTTTGAACACAGCTTTCCATGGGCTTAAAATGTCACTATTCCAAGGAAAGCACCAAGGGTAATTTGAGTAAAGAAAGAAGCAGCCTTTTTTACTTTGAGGGACTATTGCCTGCTTCTTGAGATTATTGAATTTTCATTCCAGTGTAGAGAGAAGCAGTATATCGCCAAGATGAAACAGAAAGCTTAATAGGCACTATATCTCTTGATGTTTATAGAAACTTAGCCAACAATCTTAAAAGACACGGGATGGGATTCTAAAATACTGACACAAATGAATTAGGAGGAAACAACTCTTGCAACAGTAGTACCACATGTGCCATTCACACTATTAAAATATTACATTATTCTTAATTTTGTTATATTAAATTAGAAATTACATGTGTTGGAGAATAATGGGAAATCACAGAATCACAGGATAAGCTGAGTTGGAAGGGACCCTAAGGATTACTGAGTCCAAGTCCTGGCCCTGCACATCCAACAGTCCCACCCTGGGCATCCCTGGCAGCGCTGTCCAAATGCTCCCTGGGGAGCCTGGGCAGTGCCCCACCACCCTCTGGGGGAAGAACTTATTCATAAAAAAAGACTGAGATTCATTTTTTCAGCAAGAGGCTGCAATAATTGAAATCTTATATGTAACTAGATTACCCGCAAAATGAATTCTTAAAGAAAATAATTGTAATTTTCTTAACAAGACAAAGATGTGTATCTATTCCACATTTCCCATTGTGAAGTGAAACTGTCACAATTCTGCTTTGGGGGCAAGGGGGACTTCTCTATTGTTTTTGCAGAGTTTTAGCTTGGCAGCATGGTTCTGCTGGCCAGGTGAGTAAGTGGTGTTACTCCTTGTGAACACTTCGGGTCGTTGCAGAGTACTTGTTTTTGTCAGGCACTAGGTGGCCTGCTTGCTAAAACATCGTAATGAAGGCTTCTGCAGACAATTTGCAAAAGCACTGCGTGAAAAATGAGTAAATAAAAATGCATCTTTAATTTCTAATAGAGGGTGAGGCGTTTAAAGCATCTGATGCAAAGTTACAAACGTGGAAGTCTGCAGGTACTGTAACCTACCTGAAACCAGCTGAGCACACAATTATTCTGTTCTTGTCTTGCAGACAATGTTTAGACAAAAGATCAAAGGTTCCCACTAAAGATGGGGTACTGACCTGTATATTCTCTAAATCATAAGCCCTTAGTTCCTTTGAGGGAAGGTATAAGCTGACAAGTACAATATAGTATAGCATTTGTTTTAGCACCCTGATGGTTTGGTGTGTTATGCCCAGAAACATGAAATGGGTCAGTATTTATAATTTCTGAGGGGCAAATATAACACTGGTGTTCCAGGAGTTAGTTGTACCCAATCTGAGCTACAGAAAACCAGAATTAAGAGCAGTAAGCAAAGCAGGACCTTGCTGGCTTTTTGTTGTTGGTTTGGTTTGGTTTGGTTTGGTTTGGTTTGGTTTGGTTTGGTTTGGTTTGGTTTGGTTTGGTTTGGTTTGGAGTGACTGAAGGCTGGACAAGACCTGTGGTCTCTCAGTGTTGCCTCCTGAGTCCTATGCTGGTATAAACCATGGCAAACTCTGTTTTTCAGCAATTCTGATGTGATCGTTTTTTGGTCTGTGCCTCTTGGTAGTGTCAGTAGATGTATGGTGATTACTCAGTTTGAGCTCTGGATATTGAACTTAAAAAAAAAAAAAAAGTATTTATTTTATTTATTTAAAATGTAATGAAATAATAATTGCAATTACAAGCTTTCATTAATATAGTTTTGCTGTTGAATTGAATGGCTAAAGTAATTAACCATGGAATGATTTCAATATGATTATTGAGCTTCTTTATTTCAGGTCAAATGCAAGACTAATGAGATGGCTGAGATTGGAAAGACCATTTTATCTACCATTGGTAGAATTCTAAAATATTAGTGGTCAGGAAGGGTGCAAATTTTTGCTGTTCCACAGAGACAGGTGGGAAGGATGTGTCTGAACCAAGGGGTGGAACATAATCTGCATTCCACACAACGCTGTTGTGGTCATCAGCTTGGAAATTTAACTTGCACACATTTTTCAACTGAATTCCCCTAATGTCCCTGTTATAAACCAGATAAATGAACAAACAAGAGAAAGCCCCATTGCACTGATTCCTAATTGTACAGGAAAGGGCATTGTGTGCCTTCTGTAATTACATGTTTTGTTTTCTGCTGAAATCATACAGCTTTAAACAACGGATTCAGGTAATGGTCATATTTTTCTAGGACAGGAAAGATGCTTCAACCTGATATTTGTGTCCTTCATTCTGAGTAAAAGTAGAACACACCAGCAAATATATGGCAGAATATGGTGTGTTCCAGGAAAATATCTGGTTGGGTTTTTTTTTCCCTCCAAGAAAACATTGCATCCCAGTAGAAGAGAAACTATAAGAACTTGTTTTGTGATTTGATCAAAAAGTGCATTCCTCCTTACTCCAGCCAAGTCTGAGCATGAATCTCTTGAATTGATTTCAAAGAAAGCAGACTTGGCAGGATCCCTCAGGTTACAGAGAACGATTCTCCATTTAAAGCGGTGCAGCATCCATCCGCACTGCTCTGAAAAATAAAGTGCCTCCTCAAACTCTGCCCAAAGGAGACAGAAAATCTGTGATACGTGGCACACACACACACACACACACACACAAATATCCTGTCACTAATGCTCGCAGGAGAAGCAGTGAACAAATTACCGATGCACAGAGGAATATCACTGTGAGATGTCAGACTGCCTTTAGGAATTCATCATCCCTGGGTATCAGAAAACAGCTGTGATGTACTGCATCACCTGAAACACAGCGGAATTTTATTAGGAAAATAGATCTGCAAACTTAAGATACTCTTTATGTACTGGCATATTTGAAAAAATCAATGTGTCTTATAATACTTTACAGTATGCATGGGACCAGCACCATAAGCTGCAGTAGGAATTGTGTCTGCTTTTCAGCACCACAACACTTTAATACTTCCAGTTTCTATACCTGAATAGAACTTTGTCTCAGGGAAATTTACTGTGCTGCATTTAATAGGTATCTTATATTCCACACACCTGGAATCCTAATAGATCTTAGTAACAGAACTCCAAATTTTCTTTACTACACAGGATGCGAATTTTGTAAGTTCTGAGCTTTTATTTTACTGGAAATCATTAGGACTTCTGACTGACACATCATCAGCTGTTAAAGATTTGAAATGCTATTATTTTCTCTATTCATTTAATCACAAATCAATATTTCTGCTTCTTATACCAGTAATTGATGGAGCAGTTAATCTTGTCACTGTTGTTCTTCCATCTTGGGAGGCAACATATAATTATGTCCTTGTGTCACTTGTGTTGATCTTGTTTAAGAGATTCAAAACAACCTCTGCATATAAAGGAAAACATCAATTTTCTTGGCAGGTCTTGGATTTGGAGGCATAATTAGCTGATGTAAAGGAACAGTCTATCAGTTGTGTTTGCATGACATTTCTATTACAACCCTAATACAAATGTCTAATTTCCAGAAATAACCAAAATATCTGGTCATTTTTAGTTGCCTGAAACAGGCAAAGTAACCAAAATGTGAAGCATGATAAAACTTACAAATTATTTAGTACAATCCCATGTTATTCAAAAGTTCTGTGTGTTGTAATTATTTCAGCTAATAGACTGGTATGTGTTTTGTGGTATTTTTTGTACCCTTTTCTGACTTACAGCTAAATCATAAGCTGTTATCAAGTGGAGAAGTCACTCCATTTATAGCAAAATTAGTTTTTTCACTTGGGTTTGTGGAGTAGGGACATGACTTTTACACAAAAGAGAGGAAGAAGGATATATATCTATTTGAAACTAATCATTGTTCACATTACTCCTTTAAGATTTCTCCTCATTTAATTTCTGCTTTCAAGAACTAATATGTGATTTTCTTAAAAAATGGTCTGGGTAGTGTACCAGTAATGATAAGATGCATCAAGACCCCGTGATATTGGGTGGGAAAATGTGCTTCAGCAGGACTTGTAAAAGCTTTTCCATTAGCATGGTGACCTACAGGACTCTGGTATACACATGCACACTGCTCTCATTATTAGCTGTACGTTTTGAAGCTGTTTATCCTGTTGCACTGTGTCAGAAGGAGAACGGATGGGAAATAGCATCCCAAATATCCCAAACTTCTCTGTTCCCCATTGCAATCCTGAGTCTCTGCCTATCACTTGTGTCTGGAGGTCCTTGGCAATAAGTTGGCCACCCCGAGTCAATGGAAATGCAGATTTCTAGCCAGAAATGTTTTGTCCACCTTACAGAAGCTTAATTGTTGGCAGGATTCAGTGAGGAGGCAGGGAAGAAATGCAAAAAACACCTTTCCCATTATCTGAGTACAGTCTGAAGGAGCTGCAGTGTCCTAATGAACTTTATGGCTCTGGGCAAAATGTTAAAAGTCAGGTTTTCCGAGCTTGTTAAGCAACAGCTTTACCATGATGGGCTTCAAGAGCATGGCTTGTTCTGATCTGGCCTGACCTTTGGAATACAATCTAAAATTAAGCATTTAATGCTGACACATAACAGTCTATGCAAATATTTAATTAAGTTCTGTGTTGAGGTGCGTAGGCAACTTAACTTTTTGCTTAAACTAAGGAATTCCATTTCCAGAACTAGAGATCCAGCAAACTTTGTAAACCCTAGAGAAGATGCCACTGGTTTCAGAGGGCTTTGAATCAATTTAATTGTTGAGCAGAACCTCTGCTTCTTAAACCATTTTTACTGTACAGGTAAAACAAAATTTAAAGAATCGGGCCTTGCACATCAAACTGCTGTAACACATTTTAAAGTATCCTTATAATTCTGTTTTATCCAATTTTGTGACTCTTACTGAGTACTTTTTGTACAAGAAGTTTCACTGATTTTTGGTAGCTTCTTTCTCCTAAATCAAACAGCTCTGCTCCATCATCTCCATGGGATGATTTAGTTTTCAATCCCCTTTCCAGAATCACTTCAGTGTAGAATTCTCCTGGCACAGAATTTGCTTTGAGAAGCAATCCGTGTGTTTGCAGTCTCTGCAGCGGTTTGGGGATCTGTCAGGATGGGAGGTGCTGTGCACCAGAAAGTGTTTCATCAGAGCAGTGGGATGATTCCGGTGTCATTTCGGTTTTTAAGACAGCAGAGGAAAACACTTTACATTTCTTTGAATATAAGGTATACAATTAAAGAAGTCTTTCTGTTATTTGTGGAGAGATGGTTTTGGGGTGGTCCCTCAGGGGCGCGGGGGCTGAGGAGCTGCCTCTGCAGGCAGCAATGCCCACCAAGGCTTCCCGTGGCTAAAGATGCCAAACGAAACAGAAATTATTTTCTTAGGAGCTGCCTCAGGGTCGTGGAGGGAGGGAGAAGCCCCTGACCATGGCAGGGCAGGCAGGGAAGAACGAGCCTGCCACAGGGCAGGAAGGGCAGCAGCGTTTGCTCATCATCTGCTTTTGGGTTCTGTTCTGGTATAACCGCTCTGCCAGTGGTTTTGTGCTGTCCTTGGAAAAGCCTTCCTCTCAAATCACCTTCTCCTAGGAGTTTTCTGTTGCACTCTGCCATGTTTTATTCATGTGGTGTATTTAGGTAGGGCCAGTTAGCTAAAAAATGTGTTGATTGCTTCCCTGCTCAGGGCCCATCCATAAATTATGAGAAAATTCCTTCCAAGACTTGCAATTAGTTCTCAAGTTCGTGGTACTCTCGGAGCTTCCAGAGCTGAGTTTATGATTTAGAAAGATGTATTCGCATGTGTGGTATCCATATGTTGCATGTGACAGCTTTGTGCAGACGTGGTGACTGGGCTGTTAATTGGTGAGATACGTGCTAAGGTATAGAATATGCAGTTTGTGGTGCATTTCATATTTTAAACTC
This sequence comes from Callaeas wilsoni, assembly GCA_013398955.1. Classification (NCBI taxonomy): domain Eukaryota; kingdom Metazoa; phylum Chordata; class Aves; order Passeriformes; family Callaeidae; genus Callaeas; species Callaeas wilsoni. The sequence continues at coordinate 649,292 of VWPU01015674.1, read as the reverse complement.
TTGACTAGTACCTTAGAGTTTGATTCTATTTTGCATTCAAGATATCTTTAGGAAGAACCGAAAATCCCATTTGAAAATGAGCAGCTATACTGCTACTGGATAAAAAAAAGTGCTGTTTTTTTGAATATGTTCTGCTAAGGCAAAGAGAAACTGATGAAAATAGCAAAGTTTAGACATCCTTTTGGAGTCCAATAGATGTATTCTGGCACCCAGGAGAACTTTTTTCTCCTTCAGGAACTGGGTGCATCTAGTACAGAATTCCAGATATCCTGAGTTTAACAAGAATTGCAGAATATAAATAGATTTTTTTTTTCCTTTTAAGTAGCTACTTTACAAAAAAAAAAAAAAAAGGAAAAATAGCAATATATTAGCAATATATTTAGGTTTTGTGTTTCTTTGTAGAAGTTTTGGGAGCAGTGTTCTCTGCTGTCACAAATGGTTAAATGAGGAGTAAGTTACTGTGGTTAGCTCATCTCTGTGTGTGGAACTGAAGGGGCTGGAAGAAGGTGAGTGATTTCTGCTGCTCTGGAATCCATGGAATGCGTACGACCGGGCTCTTGGCAGAATTGTATTTGCAGTAAGCAGGAGAACATAACACTCGGCTGTGGGCAGCATCCCTGCCCTGATTCACAGCTACGGGAATGGTGCAGTGACGCTCTGAAATGTGGATTTTACCAGTGAGTAATGAAAATTATTAACTGGCAGCGAGGCAGTAAAGCAAAGTGCATTATATATGAAACAGGTGATCTTGACAATTGCCATTCCAAAGGATTTGACACAAATGACTGAAATCAGATTGACTTCCATTTTTAAACAAATAAAAATGTGTTTTATCTTGGAGTGCATCCAACAGCCTCATATGTGCTTCCACAGAGTTTCTTATTGTGGTGCCATATTCTCTTGCCACTGGTTCATAGATTACTTTCCTTTTGTTTGTTTTAGCAGAGATTTAATTTTCAGATTTGAGGCATGAAGAGATTTTCAAGTACCAAAACCAGAGCAATTTTCGCTTGATTGGTAAAATGTATTCATGTAGTACAAACACACAAATAAAAGGCAAAGAAAATGACATTATGAATCATACCATTAACAACCTGATTTTTTGTAATGCTTTTAAAAGTCAGCCACTGAATTATAGTGAATATATATTTGAATTTGTAAAGCAATGTTGTGTTCACTTTGAAGTTGTAATGTTCTACAACTTTGTAGGGGGATTGGTGTTGGGTTTGGTTTGATTTTTTTTTTAAACTCTTTTTTGCTCTTTTTTTTTCCTGTTTGTTCAGACAGCCCACTATTTCTTTCTAAGAAAGTGGAAATAGCCATGCTCATCAGAGAGATCTTCAGCTTTTTTCCCAAGATCTCTGTTCTCAACCTTTAGCTTTTATGCAGCTCCAATGCAAAAATGTTCCACTGCTAAAAGCAGGACCATTTCCTAATGTCACTGGTATATAAATAAATTTGACACTGCATATTCTCACAGGTCTCTGAAATAAGTTACAGGATATTTTTAAAGTATTTCCTGAGCGGCTGCTAGATGTGTTTTCCCAAATGTGGACTGCACTTACTCTTCTAGTAAAAAAGGGACTTCAGCTTTAAAGGGATTAATTTGCAACAATTAAAATAAATTACTCCTTATGCCATATATCAGTGTGATTGAGTTTAATTTGTTCAGCATGCTCACTGCCTGTTGTGTATTTATAATTCTGTTCACTGTTTCCAGCATTTTGATACAAGTTTTAATCAACACTCTTCCTATTAGCTGCAGATTGCTATCAGGAATAAAGAATTCTATCTAAGAATTTATCAATTGCTTGTTTTCCACACCTTGGCTGCTTCTTCAAGTGGCTTGAAGAACCTGTGTTTTGGTCAATAGCTTTTTATTTCCTCAAGTGAAGAGCATTTCTTACCCCCTGTGATGGAAGAGTAACAAAACCATCTAAAAATGCTCTATTTTTAAAGCCATGAAGACTCTGGATTGGGAGAGCATGCAACTGTAAGCAAGCTGTGGCTCTCACTTACTTAAATCTTTTGTTGACTTAAGCAGATATGTGGTGATGTTTTCTCCTGGTGATAAGAATTTCCAGTTTCATTTTGTTCATCACTGAAGAAAAATCAAATTAAAGAAACCTCATTGAAGTCAGTACCATCACGCTCATAAAAAATAGATCAAAGAATGAATCAGTCCCTTAGTGGATTTAGAGTAAAATCATATGAGGGAATGAATTTGAAAGCCTTGATAATATAACAAATTGTCTGTTTCTCTTTGAGGTAGGTCTTTTTCTTTGAATATGATAATGAAATATCCTGTGTAGGGAGTGGATCCTGTGGATAAATACTGATGGCTGCAAATAATTTACGTTTGAAACACTACGGAGAGTGACAGTGAGTTCAGGTTGGTTGTTGGCAGTTGTGCCTTGAAAAAAAATAAGGGGGATTTCTGTCAGGCAACAGCTTTGTGGTGTTTCTTATTGCCATTGAAACCTCTAAGGAATACCTGTAAATTCTCTGCCTTTTAAAAATGAGCCCCATCAAACCCAGCCAGTTCCTTAAATGACACCTGGGCTGTGTGGTGGCAAAGGGGAGACCTCGCTGTGTGCAGCCAGGTCAGTGGCTCGTGGCAAACAAAAAAAAACCCAATCCAACAACCAAAACCCCAAACACTAAAAACTTAAGAGCATCAAAAAGCTCCCACTTTGGGATAAAGCTGAAATCCATATCAGCATGGTGCAAGAATTCCAAACCTGTGCAGAGCTGCTTAGTTGTCAGTGGCGCTTCGGAGGGAGCCCCAGTGAAGTGGAAGAATTGCAAATAGCTCACTCATCAGTGAAATAACGTAATAATCACGGTATTGACTGGCAGATGGAGCTGTGTCATGGGGATCTTTTGCTCTGAGAAACACCATTTTAATACAGGGATTTAAATACTCCTATTTAAGGAGCCCACGGTGGATTAGCAGCAAATGAAAAGGATATGATATTGAAAGAGTGTGGTGTGCTAGCTAAATTTGTCCAAGTAATTAAAATAGGTTCGGGAATATAAAGATAAGAACAGGAGTGATATTTTCAGGATTCCTTCTCTACTATGATTTCAATAATTGGATATTGATGTAGTTTCGGACTTTGGTGCAGTATTCCTAATTTTTTAAAAAATATGATACTTTTTTATTTGAACTTGATGTGGCGGTTGCAAAATATCACTACAGCTGATTTATTCCTACTCTAATTCAAATCTGAATCCAAGTATCAAGAAATAGTGTTGTTTTCCTAATCTGAAGTGGACATCTGAACTCTTTAACCCCCTTTACTACTTTTCTGAGATCCTCTTAAGGAAGAAATAACAAGTTCTGTAATAAGATAAAGGAATTTATCTTATTCTCCCTCAGGTGGGACCAGATGGAACCTTGTGTATAAAGAACAGATTTAGATTCTACCTTGGCATCCTGCTCCATTAGGTGGTTACAGGTTTTATATTCTCCCTACTTTTCAAGGTATGATTTGACAGCTGCTAAATGAAGATGATAATGAACAGTGATAATATTTAAGTGACACCATTAATATTTGGTGTACTGGACAGAAAAGCAGGTATGTGTGAGTGTATAGACAGCCAGATGAAGGAAAGCAAGTTTCAACTTCTTTTTCCCCTCCTCCCCTCCATCTTGTCCATCTGGGCCATTTTCCTTCCTAGTTGGGAAGTCAACAGCACAGACAGCAAGGCATTCTCTTGAAAGCTGGGAAAATGGCTTGGCAAGCTTCATGTTACCTTCTGTTAAACAATTTTATTTGTTCTTAATTTTTTTTTTTAACTGCCTTAAAAGCGTGAGCGAGTGCTGGAACCCAGGAAAGATCCTTTAGGCTTGGATTGCTCTATCCTGCCTTCTGTACTTTTGTGTTTCCTCCGAGTTCCAGTCTGGAACACTCTGATTTCATAAATGTCTTTGGTTGCTAGAAAGTGCCTCTCGCTCTTGTTCTTTGCATTGCTGTTGCCATAGTATCCCTATCAGTGCTTTGGCACAAATGACAGGCAACGTACAGCTATGACTTTATAAATAGGCTTCTGGAAGAACAACACTTTCCTCTCAACATAAGATATTCTACTCTATAGCCGAGCAGAAAACTTGTGCCACGTTGGGATTTTTTTCTCCTTAAAGGCCTACAGCTCTGGAACAGAGCTTCAAAACTATTACTAGCATTATTTTGGAAAGAAAAAACCAGTTTAAAAATATAATGTATTGTACTGAAGCTGAAGCATTGTAAGCCATTGTGCGTTGTTTTTTCCTGCTAAGCTAACACTGTCTGTTACATGTCTATACCCTTTAGTCATTCAGGAAAATCTGTGACAGCTAAAGACACCACAAAAAGGCATGTTAGCATTTGTGTAATGTGGTTTATAAGTATGCTCTACTGTTTTTTCATGCTTTAAAGTATTTTCTTTATGATCACATGAAAAGAATGCCGATAGAGTGGTTCAAACTTGGCTTCATTTTAAAAAAAGAAGTAAAAGTATGCATAAGATGCTAAGTTCCACCCTGCAGTTTTCCTTACAAAACTCTTTGAGCCCTGCTGTTGTTATTTTATAATCCCTAGAAACTCCACTGCAGATGAAACTGGCGTGAAAGGCTTATGATTTATTTTGAGTATAAATTATCTCCTGATATGATCTCAACTTTCAGAACTGATTCAGCAATGCTGTTGATGAACTCTAGACTGTTTCATTTATGTACTCATCTTCATATTGCTTTGTAAAAAAATATATATTTTTAATGTATTTGTTTGGAATATTTATGTACCTGACTACACAATATTTTTATATTATTATCATTTATAAGCAATACTTTCATCAGTATTGCATAGAAGAATTCGGGATAGGGGCTAGAATTTGGTTTATATTTATGGTTGTTGTTTTTTTTTCATTTCCTTTCCTCAGAAATGTAAATTGAAGATATTATTCTATAAACATCAGGATTTGAAGGGTTTTTTACCTCTGTTATTTTTCATTTTGATTTGTGATAGAGAGGAAGAAGTGCCAAAATAGTGCCTTCTAGTATGCACACAACGTGCACCCATTCTGATTATATCAACTTTTCGTTGTAACCCATACATTTTTATTTGACTTTTCCATAGCAAACAATGTAAATATATTTATTTAAGTAATGATGCATACAAAGATGTGCTTTCCTGGAATAAGAGCTCTCTGCAGGTTGAATGTACGTGGGCAATTACTTCAGTGGGGTGACAATTGCTGGAGTTGCATTTAAAGAGATATAAGACAGTTAATAAATAAAATGATAACAGCCAAACTAATATACTTGTACACTATCACCACAGTTATTCATTAGGCTCAGGCTGCTACCGTAGCGTTACCAGTAATGATAATCAGGATCTGCTGATGACTTCCTTATTTGCATATTTAGAATGTAATATTATAATGGTTTGTAAAAGGCTGTTGCTCCCACACTGTGGCTTCACTCTGGTCGCCTGGTTGGTGCTGCTTTGGGCACTGTGAGTCCCTGAAGTCCTGCTGATAAATCAGGGAATTCTTGAAATTCCACAGGTCCTGGGTGCCACTTGAGCTGCACATCCCTTCTCCCCCATGCCAGCAATCCCCTCCAGGTCCATTGAATTACTCGGGGAGCAAAGCCTTTTTCCCTGAGTGGGGACTTGCAGCATTGGGGTTTTATTCCACATTGCTGCTTCTGCATACTCATGAAGCTGGAAAATGCTGTCCAGTTAAACGGTGCTGACGTGGGGAGATCCGCCTTGCAGATCCAGTTCTTGATCTGTTACTTGCTTCCAGCCCAAAGCTATTTGCAGTGTTTAAATGGAATAGCAATATTAATTGTTCCTAATCTATTTCACTGCAAAATCAGAGGTTTTAGTCTAAATTACCTTGCAAATGGCACTGCTGAAAGGCAGTAACTAATGGGTGAAGGCAATTACTGGCTCCAGTAATTTCTTCAACCACTGCAAGTTGATCTGCAGGAGTAAATCAATCTATGCTATGACAGCCAGAATAAAATGAGAAGAGACAGGAGACAAAATTACACTTTTACCTGCACAGTGAAAAGAATGTAGATGTGTTAGCACAGGTATATTTGAAACAGATGCTAACCTGATGGGAGCTAAGATTTCATTTATGAGAAAAATCACTTTACATGGAACTCTTGAACATTTACCTTAGAGAAATGCTATCCTAGAAGATCCTAAATTCTGGAATGGCAGAATTATGTGAAGATTAGGCAAATATTCTATACATGGAGTTCAAGAGAATGATTTATCTCTTGAAAGTTCTTGGCTGAATGCTGTATGTAGCTACGTAGATATCTGTGTGTACCTGGAAGTCCTCCCATTCCACTTCCATCTTTCCAGAGTTTGTTAACAACCTTGGGAGGGAATATATTGTTATTCAGAAACCAGCTTGGAAAGTGCAGAATTTTCCTCTGTGCAGAACAAGTTTGTATCTCCCTTTAAAGGTATTGGTGTTCCAGAGTACTGTGAACAGGCATCACGAAATCTAAAATTATATGAAATTTCTTACAGTTCACTAGACAGATTTCCGCACATTGTTGGCTGAAGTTCACCAGACTCCATTTAGACAATAACATTTTCTTGCCAGTTTAAGTTCCTGAATTAAAAATATCCAGATTTCTTTGTCGTTGTTAACAAACATTACATAATTTTTTCAGTGCAAAACTTGGGGGAGAATTAAGACAAGTGTTCTTCTATTCCCATATTTAAGCAAGAGGTATAAAAAGATCTGGTTCTCAGCAGATGGTTTCTTGCAAACTTCTTGCCTACTTTTTTTCTTAAGGAAACAAAAAAAAATTGAGGACAATGTGGCAGAAAGATCAAAGGAAGAGATTTTCCTAAGGAGCAAAGGAAAGTCTCAAGCTGGAAATAGGGATTCCTGTACTTATTTCTTCATTCAGTATGATCCAGCCATAAAATTCTTACCGCAGTGTTAATAATTTCAAGTAAAAAGTTGTGCAAGGATTTTTATACATATTTAGGAAGGATTAAGTCAAATGTGACTTTACTGATGAGGCTTTCAACTGGTTCATGTTGCTGCTGTAGGAAAGGTGCTCCTTTAGTCTCTCTTACACTTTAGGAACACAATATTCTGTGACTTTTAAAGGATTCTCTTTTTCCTTTTCCCAGCTGCTCCCGGTGTTCTACACGAATACTCATTAGTCATTCTGGAGATGGACTTGCTGTCTGGAACCTACCTCTTGGCAGTCTTGTTGGCCTGCATTGTGTTCCAATCTGGCGCACAGGAGAAGAATTACACCGTGCGGGAAGAACTGCCTGAAAATGTCCTCATTGGCAACCTGCTCAAGGATCTCAACCTAACGCTGGACCCAGACGTGCCCCTGTCCTCCCCGCTGCAGTTCAAGCTCGTGTACAAGACCGGGGATGTGCCCCTGGTGAGGGTGGAGGAGAACACCGGGGAGATCTTCACGGCTGCCAACCGCATCGACCGTGAGAAGCTGTGCGCCGGCATCTTCAGCGAGAACCGCTGCTTCTACGAGGTGGAGGTGGCTGTTCTGCCCGACGAGGTTTTCAGACTGGTCAAGATCAGGTTCCTAATCGAGGATATAAATGACAACGCCCCCCTTTTCCCCTCGACAGTTATTAACATCTCTATCCCTGAGAACACGGCCATTAATTCCCGCTACTCTGTCCCGTCTGCCATCGACCCGGACATCGGGGTGAACGGTATCCAGCATTATGAGCTCCTCAAGGTGAGTTTCTTTCATCCTTCTCCGTTACTGTCTGTGTTACTGTCCTCCCACAAGTGTTGCCAGTCCTCACCAATCCATCAGAAACCCAAAGCTGCGTGCTGCACGCAGTAACAGACGCCCAAAGCTGTGAACTGCAGTTGTGCTACGGTGCAGGTCCGTGTTGGAATGTGAGTCTGGAGCCCTGAGTGCATTCCGGTGCCTCATATCCTCCTCCCGTGGGAGGCTGTTTATGTACATGAATATCTGTGTAACACTCTGATGGAACATCCACGTCTCCGTGAGCTCTCCACCAGCATTCAAAGTGTTTGTACACATTACCTGACAGTCTCTTGGACTGTTAAAAATGCATCCTTATTGCCACTAACGTGACAGTGGCAAGTGCAGTAGTACTTTGTGCTGGGTTTATGTCTCCCATTTTTAAGGAGACATTCTTTTTTTATGCCTCTCTTGCATGACTGTTGGACTTGAGCAGTAGAACTTTGCCCAGAATTAGATGTGATGCTCTTCTGTGTATTGATGAGCTGTTCCAGAGTGAAAGAGCCCGTTTGTCAAAGCAGCTTTGGAATGTCTGGGCGGGAGCAGGTCCAAGATGTGCATGAGTGCAAGGAGAGCAGTGCCAAGGACCTTGTAAGAGCAGATATTTCATATTCTTGCTTCTTTTATTCTTTCTAGCAAGTAGCAGGGGAACTGCGGTTAGGGAGCGAAGAATAACATAAACATGTGATGTTTATATAAACAAGAGTGTGTGGTTCCTAAATAAATGATCACTTTCGTTTGACTTTACTGAAGTAAACTTTAGAACAGGAAAGAAACTTACCCTGAAACTGTAGGGGGAAGCTGGAAGTGCCCTCATTTCCTTCGATTTGGAATAGGGAACTGTTTTGTGGTTTGGCTGCTCAGCAACCAATCTGACCCTCCTTACTGCCAGAAAAATATAGATTATATAGTCCAATATATTGCTTGGCTGGCGGGATAGCTGATATTCACTGATATCAGTAATTGCTAGCAATTTAATAAAAATAAAGCTCTGCCTTCTCTTAGCTCTTTTAAATTGCTTGGAACCTGGAGTAGTTGTGGCAGTGTGGGTACTAAGGAGTGACAAAGACATAAAAATCTCTTTCAGAAAACTGCATCCCACTGGGCATTTCTGGCCTGCCATCAAAAAAAACAAACCAAACCAAAGCAAAACAAAACTAACAGAAAAAAAAAATCCCACACGTCTGTCTGCTCTCAGTGCAGCCAAGGAATTTAGAACTTTCCAAGAATTTACTATGTTTGAAGCCTTTGCAGTAAGCTCTTTAAAACTTTTCCTAGATTACAGGAGAGCAGGTATTTCAATGTGTATGGGTTTTGTTTGGGATTTTTTTTTTTTTTTTGATAGCTAAGCAGAAGCATCCAGTAGGACAGAGTGTTCTTTATGTGGCATATTAAATGAGATTTTGGGGAATGAATAACAGCATATTAAATAAATAACAGTAGGAGTAGAAAATAATGAAAAAGCCAGGGTTGCACACAAAATGGGGCAAAATAATACCCAGTCTGAATGGAGAAATGTGAGTTACCTGAGAGAAAAGTGCTGTTATTGTAGGAAAAGGAAAACTGTAGAAAATGGCAAAATCAGGAGTCCTTGGGCCTGATGAGCAGCAGTTCGGATCACCACAATAGCAGTCTTGTTTTGTGAGCTTATTTCTGGGCTGTGCATTCAGAGGGAGAAGGTAACAGATCAGCAGAGCAGTGACACGTTTGTGTCACACGAGTGGGAGCTCGTCTGAAACCCAACCTGCAGCTCTGCCAAAGGCAGCGTGGGGCACAAGGCCTGGTCTGGAGATGCAGTGCCAGATGAGATGGTCTGCCTGAGACGTTTTTTACCAAGAAATGTTCAAATTACTTTTGCGTATCAAATTATTTAATTTTTAATAAGGGAAAAAATAACAAAAAAAGGACCAATTACATTCAAGTGTCTCTGAAAAACTGCTTTTGCCACATAATGGAAAGAAAGGTGGTGAGGTTGAACACACACTGGTGTGGACTGGAAGTTCTGAAATATTGTGCTGCATGTGCTGCAAACAAAATAATTCGTGAAATCACAGCCCTGTAGGCAGATCTTCTAAAGGAATTAATTGTGTTTTTCTCCTGAATGCCTGTCGTTCAGGTGTTTTTTTGAGTTACAGATCCGCTGCCTTTAAATGAGCCAGCAATTTCACATACCTTGGAAATGATCTGTAAAAACCAAACAGAAGTTTCTGACAGCCAGACACCGTTTGGAATAGTATGTCCAGATGTTATTCTACTGGTAATTTTCAGAATGTTCATATCAAAAGTAATCATAAAATAGATTAAAAAAAACAGCAGAAATAAAAGATTTTGGTGAGCAGGCAGGAAATACAGCCTGTATTTCCTACAGCAGAGAGGGCCAGGAAGATTATTAGAGGGATTAAGCACCTTTCCTGTGAGGAAAGGCTGAAAGAATTGGGATTGTTCAGCCTAGAGAAGAGAAAGATCCAGAGTGACCTTACTGAGGCTTTTCAGTACCTGAAGGAGCTGCAGGAGGGACTTTGGACAAGGGCCTGGAGAAACAAGACAGGGGAGATTGGCTTTGTTCTGACAGAGAGTGGGTTTAAATTGGATATTGGGAAGGAATTGTTCCCTGTGAGGGTGGGCAGGCCCTGGCAGAGGGTGCCCAGAGAAGCTGGGGCTGCCCCTGGATCCCTGGCAGTGCCCAAGGCCAGGCTGGATGGGGCTTGGAGCAGCCTGGGACCAGTGGAAGGTGTCCCTGACATGGCAGGGGTGGAACGGGAGGAGCTTTAAGGTCCCTTCCAACCCAAACCATTCTGAGTTCTGTGGTGTACCAAGATGCATCACTGGGGAGGACTGGGGAGAAGAAGAAGAAAGGGAAGAGTGGGTCATGCTGAAATAGCAGGAGGGAGGGTGGCAGGCACACAAGGACCATGTTGCTTTCGCTTGCCTTTCCTCCCCAAATGCGCTGCGTGTCCTGCTCTGGTTTTTGGTGTGTGCTCTGAAGATGCTGATATCTTCTGGCCCCCGATAGGTGTTGACCTTTTATGAGCAGCAAGCAGAAACGTGGGGGGACTGCAGCCCAGGAAGCTGCTGTGCCTCCCGAGCAGGGTGTTCTAGCGGGGCTGACGTGGCCCTGCGGGGGATTTTGGGAAGCACTCGATGTAAAATGGATGGGCAGGTCAGCTTGGAGGTGGCAGAGGAGTGGGAGATGGTAAGATGGGGAAATCACTTCATAGAAGCAGAAAAGCTGATGCTTTAGTGTGTGTGCAGCAACACAGTGAAATGTGTTGCTCTGTATTTTGGACAGAAAGTAATCAAAAAATGACAAATTGTGCAATGAAGAGAAAGATTTTCAGTTGTACTTCGTTTTTGAAACAAAATTAGCCAAGATTTGCTTATTGCCTGTGTGAAGCCAGGCCTGTTTTACCTGGGTATAGGTAGATGGACACTTCTCACTACGACCTCAGCTGAAAAGAGGGACCTTCTCACTACGACCTCAGCTGTGTGTCTTCCAGGTGTTTAACACATTTTCAGCAACTCTGTAGTTCCTTGGGAAGGTAACAGCCATGTGTTACAATATTTCCTCGCTTTGTTACACTTACCTTACTGCCCCTCTCAAAGGGTGTGGAAAAGGTTGCATATAATTTGTGTATTTAGTTTCTTTTGCAAACTAGATATTAAATGATAAAGTCTTTAAATGACATATTTTCATATTTTGGTTTTTTGGGGCTTTTTTTAATATCCTGCCTCTCCTTAAAACTCCTCAAACAGTAGAAAACAAAGCTTTGCAAAAAATATATTCTTGTATTTTGGATTCAGTGGAAGCTTTGTAAAGCAGGATTTGATTTATTTAAAACAAGGCAGTGCTTTAATTACCACACTGATTAGCACTCTAGTATTTTTTGCCTGCCTGCATTTTATCAAGGTGTACCTGAATAGAAAATAACTTCTTTATATGTAACTGATTCATGGTACTGCATCTTCAAAACTTTCTGGGTCTCTGATTTTCTCTACCCTGTTTGAAAACACATGGACTCTAAAAAGGCAGCAGTTTTACTGTTAATAGAAAAGAGGAGACAGTCGTGCAGAGCCTCTTGCTGTTCCCCAAAGTTGCTGTGCATGGCATTATAAAAGATTGTGTTTCTCTGCTGAGATGCCCCAAGGTGACCATCGAGAGAGTGACATTAAGGTTTCACATGATAAACAGTGTTTGCTGTGAACGAGGGGAGGAGGGAGAACTTAGGTATTATTTAACAATAGGAGAAAATTCATTTAGAATGAGAAATAGCTAGATAGGGCAAGAGGATGGCATAACACTGATGGTGGGAGCTGGTAGGCACAGCTAAGGCAAGAAATAAATGGCCAGATGGAAACCCAATCATTTTTGTCTCAGTTGAGATAACTGCTTTAAATATAAATGGGAAATGATAGGGGAAAAGAGCTGGGCATTCATAAATAGAAGTAGTATGTGAAAACAGTAGGATGCAAGAGCAAATTGTGAATTGAAACCTTAATAAACAGTGATTTCTGATTCGGGATGAATCTACAAGTACTAATGTTCTGGTTTAACCCAGGGGGCAGCTCAGCCTACAGGGCTTTGTTCACCTCTTGGGGCAGTCCCATTGTTTACAGACTGACATAAAATATGCATTGTGTCAGGCAGGGCCACCACGGCGGTATAAATACCTACATGCTGTTGTTGATTACACTGTTCCAGCACACTTACATTTGACTTCAAGGCAAGCTGGTATTTAGTATAACCTGATTAATACACTTCATGTTTATAGGTGTCACAAGTCTCTGCTTTGACTGCAAAGATTTTAGTGTGGAGCATTTCTTTGGTCTCTTAAATGTTAAAAAGTTGAGCTGGTTCAGAACAGGTTTTGAACAGAATTCCAGCTCAAAGTACCGTAATGGAGAGTCACATGTGATTCCAAAAAGATTCATACAACTGCATGTTTTAAATATTTTTTTTTTTAATTGCTGAGCATTTCTTGTCAGCTGGGTATATCATGTACACTAGAAGTTGCAGAGGTGCAACAGGAACAGAGCATTTTCTTCTGTGAGCTGATCCTATGTGCTAATAGATTGTTCCTTTAATCTGTTGCATTTTGGGGGAAATTAGATTGGTATTTTTGTTATAGTTCCATTACGCTTACCTGTTGCAGTAATTTTGCTGCATTTACCTATCAGAGGCAGCTGGTGCATTCCTTCTAGAATAATACAATAATCTCTTTGTAGCTGTCAGCTCATACGTCTGTAATCTGACAAAACAGATTCCTGCTCAGTCTCACAACATGTCATCTTGCCTCTGATGAGGAGAGTTTCATCTTGCTGCCCTAGATCATCTTCGTGATGCCTCTCAATAGAAGATATTCCCTTCTTTCTGATACAGTTTGTCAATTCCATGACCCATGGAGGATGGAAATCACAGTTCTTCATCATACTTCCAGCATCATATTTCATATTTGCAACTGGTTATTTCTGAGCCTCAAAGCAGTCTTGGATCAAGTAACTCATATCGCTGTCAAGATCAAGAGCGGAAGATGTGTTTTATGTAGAAATAAATCTAGGAAGGTAGTTGAAATAATAGACTGAGACTAGATTTGTAGTTAAATGTGTATCAGAAAGTCATATTAATGAGATCTTTCTTGATAATCCTGTTGTAAGCAGGGATACACACGTGAAAGTCGAAAGCTGTAACAGTGGAGGAGGCCAACAACCTTTCTGTGGTCTGTTGGTGTTTTGATGCTGCATCCGTGGGGTTCAGTACCCAGAGAGAAAGGAAGATAGAATGGTTAATGTCCCTGCAATCTCAGTGCACAGTGATGCAGACTTTGATTTTCTTATCCCAGGTGCCCACCAGACCACCCTCACTGTCCCAGGCACGAGCTGCTCCAGCCTCTCATTCCTGGCCCTTTCTGTGCTCATTCCTCCCCCGGGAGCCGAAGCAGCACCCATCCCTTTTACTCTCAATCCGTGTCCCGTAGCCTGTCACACTGCAAGTAACGTGGATTAAACTAATGCAGATGATTATTCTGTGTGGGCTTCAGCAGCATGAGAGGCCAGCGAAGTGGCATCTTGGCCCTTCCAGCAGGTCACAGGGAGCCTGGGGTGGTTGTTATCAACATCTGCATTCTGTGAAAAAACTGCCAACACAGAGCTTTTTTTCTGCTTGCAGATATTTATTAATATTGTCAGGTCTTACTGAATATTGTAGTTAGATATTAACACAATTACAGAATTTCAACTTAAATTCTCCTAATTTTTCTACAAATCAAAAATTACTTGTGAATTTCTTGTAACCCTCTAATAGCAAAATATTCTTACACTTTCTGATTTCTTTTTTTATTAGCAACCCTTTCTAGTAATTGTGTAAGGGAAATATGGCTGAATTGTGAAAGATGACTCTTCAAGATTCTGAGAATTTTTGTTTTACAGACATATATATACTCAGGAAAATACATGATTCAGATAGGAGATTTCTTGATTTCCTCATAAGACAAGAACAATAACTTTGCAGTATTTATTTCTTCTCACTGAGGAAACACTGGTTGTTCAGTGATATTTCTAGATTGATCCACACCAAAGTAAAATTACACTCATATTGATGTTACAGGTAACAATTGTACTTGGGTACCTAAAACTGAGCAATTATGTTAAACCAGATCCTGGATCTGAAAGTGCTTGCAGTCAAGGTGAAAATAAAGTTCAAGTTAAAAAAGCATTTGAGGGTTGGGGTTTTTTAAAATTATTATGAGTTTCTTTTCCCTGTCAGTGTCATGTAGCTGAGGCTAAGATTTTGAGTTTCTGCTTGGAGAGGGAGATGGTTGGTTTTTCTTGGTTCACAATCCTCTGGAAAAATTCAAACCCCACCTGGAGGTGATGAGGTGCAGCTGCTTTAGCAGAGGGGTTGGACCAGAGGATCTCCAGAGGTCTCTTCCCACCCCACCCTCTCTGTGACTCCGTGCTCTCATCCAGCAGAACTTTGCAGGACGGGCTGACTCCCACCTTCACTGGGGTGTCTCAGCTGGATTCTGCTGCAGGCTTTTGTGGGTCAGTACTGTTTCTTCTTTCCCACTTTGTGTGCCAGCGTAGAAAGGGATGTTAATGGATTTAGGGAGCTCAAAAATAGATTGAGGAAGTTTTTTTGTTTTGGAGTTGCGTTGCAGTCAAGCTCTAAGGTCACTCTCTAGCACTTGTAATTTAATAAATAGGGAGAGCTGGACATGTTGTCTTTCTAAGGTAATTTTTAGCTGTCCTTTAAAAGAGAGGGGTTTTTTTAGGACAGACAGGCTGTCCTAAATTTTGAGTGATGCTGAGTACTTTTCTCCTAAGTCCACAATGGGGGAATAGGTCAGACCCAAAACATCTTTCCCTTTCTCATTTGCTGGTAGAAGATCAGTGTTTTGGTTAAAGTTAACATATTTTCAGTTTTTTCACATGGGTGGTTCCCCCTGCTTGCTTTTCCCCGAGATGTGGTTAATTACCACCTGAGGTTTTCGTATTACCTTTGCATAGTCAGACTATTTTCATTATTTTATGCTGTAGCTGAAAATCCTTTCTTCCAAATCGTCCACCCCATTTACCCATTTTTCTTGCAATCCAAAATACCAAAGTATGTGATTCTTTTAAGAAGGTTTTGTGCTAGAATAAAAATATTGCTCAGTAGTAATTTGTCTAGAGAGATCTGGACAGACAAGTGGTCATCTGTGAACATGGTTGTGAAAAAGTCACTGGGTCTGAGCTTTAAAAGGGAAAACCAGCTGATTTGCATTCCTGCAGCTGTGCCTTGGTGTCTGTGAGGAGATAAAACTCTGCTTCTGACTGGTGGTAGTGAGTCAAGAGTCAAGGTAATTGCCTCTTGTTGGTTGATACAAGGCTCCTTTAGGGTGGTTTATGGCACTATTGCTGTAAAACTGTCGGGTTCCGTTATCCTGACGTTCCTTTGGGGATTGAATGAGGACTGGAGGAGAAAGTCTTGCTTCCAGGCACAGCAAGTTCAGTGAGTTAGGGTGAGGGACAAGTTGGTGTCTCTTTCTGCATTGGAGGCTCTGATTTTCGCACTAGCTGTCATGAAACAATAATATATAACTTAGCATGTTTCTGAGGGGAGAGGATGATAGACTCAAGCTGGAAGGCACGAATCTGTCAAACAGAGAGCTCCACTTCATCTGTCTTAGCTGAACATTATCTTTTGCTCATGTCCGGACGGATCAGTTTTAGCACAGATGTGGGGATGCTTTCAGAGCACAAAAGGCTCAGGATTTGTTCACACACTCCATGTGCATGGCAGCACAGAGAAAGGAACATTTTCCCAACAGCCATCGAGAAAACAGTTGTGTCATTTATAAGAAATTGCCAATTACCGTGCTGTCAATGGATAACCCCAGTGAAAGCACTAAAATACCCCTTTTAAATGAAATTATTCTTTGGTTTGCATATGTACCTGCTATTGGAACTGCAAACGTGCAGTGCCACGTGGAGTTACAAAAGGTAATAAAAGTGCACTTAGGACAGATTGTGCTGCACCCTTAATCTTTCCTACTGTTTCAAAATCTACCATATTTTAAAGGTGTCACATTTTTGTACATCACAAAAGAAAGAGGTAGGAGGCTTTTTCAAATGCCATAGCAGTACTGCCATGGTGCTGGGGCATTATTTTTACATATTCAGTGTCAGTATCTGTGAATAAAGATGCCTGTCTTTGGCCCTTATTTTATCTTTAAAGAATGACCTGACATAGGTATCAGAATTTCAGACCATTTATTTATAAATTATGGTAGTGCATCTGCTTGATAAACTGGTCATCACCAATGTACCCAACAGGATTTTAACTTTTTTGGTAATTTTTGTAGTTAAAAAGTTTGCCACTAAACTCAAATCTTATTAAATAATAACCTTATTACTAAAGTCAGCAATAGCTGTCACCATCTGAGCATGAAACATATTACATTTAAAGACCATTATTTTCTGACTAAATTAAAAAAAAAAATATCACAAGTTCTACAAGAATATCAGCTAATGGTTGCTGCATGTACTGTAAAAGTTCTTTGGATCCGTTGTAATTCTTGTTTCAGAATAATTTTGCAAGGATTATTTTTCTTTTCTGCTTCCTTTACTTATTGTAATGGATGCATCAATGCGTGGCTTCCTTGTATTTTGGATGGATGTCATGAGAAACCTTGAATTAGGTTTCCAGCAGATCCTAATATTATTCTGATCATTAAAATTTCCAAGTTATTAAGAAATAGTTGTCTTTTTTCATGTGTACTGATGAGGTTATTGAAAAATTATCTTTTCAAAATGTTGAGTGAAAAAAAGAAAAAATAAAAGGTGAATGTTAATTGCAAAGATTTTTCTTTTGTCCAGCTTACTTTTCTAAGACCTCTTCTTTTGGGAGGGATGAAGATTTGAAGATTTCCAATTTTTAGGATATGTTTTGAAAATAGGAGAAGTCGTTTCAGTTTTTCCTGGTTTAAGTTGTCATAAAATACACAATTAAAATATTAAAGTAGCTTTTGTGATAATAATATGTTCTTGATCTTAATTTTACTTTTAGTTTTCTAATATTGGATTTTAGTAAGAAAGATTTAAATATCCTAGCTAGCTTTCCCCCAAATATATTCTATATAACACTTTCCTTCCTTTCAAGAGGAAAGAGCTATCAAAGAATATATTTAAATCAGGTGTCAGCTACGGTTCGTGGCACTTGGCTGCATTAGTACAGTTATTTTTATTCCTGAAAGAAAGGTGTATTGCAAAATAATTTATATTCTCTAACCCAGAAACATAATTGGCCTGAACACTTAAGTCCCGTAGAGCTTTTGAAGCTGGGACATGTAGCAAAGACTATTTCAGACAATTCTGAAGAAACAAAGAGAAACATTGCTAAAAGAAATGAATTCTGAGTCATCAGCTGTCAGTATTGAAATACATTTTTCTCTCATTGTGCTGTAATTGCTGGCTCTATTAATGTGATGTATTCTTGCTTTGGTTATTGCTGATGTTCCAAAGTCGGATAATTGTAGTTTTTTCTCTGCTTTTTCAAGCAAATTGACGTTTTCTGGGCTTTTTTTCTTTTCTTTTTCTTTTGAGTCAGGATATTCCTCTGCGCTTTTCAGACTGGGATATTATATGGCCTTTTCACTGGGAGAATACATTTCCCTCTTCGTTTTAACCCCAGCCATATAATTTTCATCCTCATTTCCATTAGGGATTTTTCAAGATAATTTGTTGCAGCAGATTTAAAGGTATAAATAAAGGAGTAACTTCTGCTTTGTTCCTCATCCTGATTCCCATCTAATATCAAAAATAATACTCTGGCACTTATATATGAGTTTTTTGTGAACTGGCATTTGTTTGGAAAGCCAAGAAATATTGTGAATACCATAATTTGAAAGTCAGTCTTAAAAACAGACCCTAGAACACTGACAGAACTTTCCTGCTTTCCAGCATTGCACACTTTTTATTGTTTTACATAAATGAAATATTAACACATGACGAATATCCAAGGCACTTGCTATGCTTGTACAATATCAGAACTTGAATGAGTTCCTTGAAGTTTCCAGATTTCTACTTCTCTTTAAGATTCTACATTGATGTTTATTTTTAAATTCTGAGGTAGTCCAGTAATTGTCCCTCCCTCATTAAAACCTGTCATTTGAATAATTCAAACCTTCAACTGCCAGCGTCACCCAGAGCTCTTGGCAGTGAAGTTTGGTGTCTGAGTGGACCTTTGGCAAAGCTAAAGGGAGAGTTTGTTTTAATATCTGTTTTAATATCTGCTTCTGATATTTTTATTATTTGGATTTTAAAGTGCGTTATGTTAAGACGTTATGACCTTGGCTGGACACCTTCATTTATGATCTGAACTGGACTTTGGTCTCCTCAGTCTTTGCTTGTCTCTGGTTTCAATGTCTGCAGCTTCCTCACAAGGGGGAGAGGAGGGGCAGGCACTGATCTCTGGGCCTGGCACAAGTGTGGCCTTGCTGGGTGAGAATGAATTTCCTGATCTTGTATCAGTCTCTAACATTTGATATCAGATGCTTGGGAGAGATTGTAAGAACATCACCAGAATATTTTCCCAAGCTGTTCCTGAGCTTCTGCCAGTTTGAGGCTCACAGATTTCTTGCCCAGAAGAGGCGATTCTGATAATCTTGTCTGGGTTTTTTTCTGTTGTTTTTGGTTTGTTTGTTTGGTTTTTTGTTTGTTTGTTTTGTTTTGGTGTTTTTGGTTTGTTTGTTTTTTTTTTTTTTAATATATGCAGTTTTTCCAGTGGTATTTTGAACCTATTTTGCAAAAATTCTAAATTTTAAAATTCGAGTGTTCAGGATATCGGCACAGTTTTAGACACTGCACTATGTGATGATCACTCATTTTAATTTCTCTTTATATCAGTCCACTGGTGGCATTCTTATACTATGAAAAAGAGCCCTGTCTTTGAAATGTATTTTGGATATAGAGATAAAAGAATTCAACTTTATTGTTTAACTTAAAAAAGTATACAGTTTTATAGGCTCATGGAGGAGATCAGAAACTGTGCAAAGTCATTTTTTCACAAAGATCCGTGCTCATTGTATTACATTAAGTAGAAATGAAATTAATTTGGTTTACATTTAAAATGTGTATATGCTTGAGCTGAAAGGGGAGTAAAGGTTGGAGATACAACTAGAATTTGTTCTGCTACCCAGTGGCAGAAAACTTAGCACTGCTAAGGAATATGGTTTTCTCCTAAGTTTTGCTATGTTAAGGAACTGGAAGAGCAGTCAAGCCTTCTTCAGAAGTGCATTTACCTTGTGGAATTAAAACCTGTGTGGTTTTTATTGATTAACTTTAATAACGACTTCAAAATTATTTGATGATGAAGTGTATGATTCAGGGTTCCAGTTGGCTGAAAATCTCTGTCCCACGCTTGAAACCCTTCACAGTCAGTGCTGAGTCTGTGGCTGTTGAAATTCTATCTTAACATCCAGAGGGCTGGAAGAAAGGGTACAACCATCAGTCTCCTCATCACTTGTAATACTCAGATAATACTACCAGAGTTCCTGCAAACAGGCATCAAGTCTTTCAGAATCTGTTTTGAATATTGTTTTAAAGTTCAACTACATATTTGTCACAGCACAGCATATGCTTCAGGCTACTGAGTTTCACAAGCAAGGTAGCAAAGAAAATTCCTTTTTTGTTACTCATTGCCTCTAACAAAAACTTCACTAGCAGTTACACACAGTGGAATTTTCCCCTTTTTATGTTTTTTTTCTTTGTATACTTGCATGTGGAACAAGTTTATCCACCAGGAAAGGTTTTAGTAGCTTATATTATGCTGATCAGGAGTTTCTGCCATGATTGGCATTTGAAATATTGAGCATCACTGTAAATCAGGAGGCAAAAGTTCATGCTGCGGTGCTGTGTGCTACCTGGACCTGGCATCACTGAAAGCCAAAGAGGTGCTTTACTCAGTGTTCCTGTGGAATGATGGGTTGGCTTTTCCTGCTGGGCAGCTGTTGGAACTAATCAGATTGTGCCTAAGAGCATAATAAGGAAAAACTTTAATAATGCTTAGCCCTCTTGGAAGCTCCGTGGCTTCAGCTGTCATACTCACTTTCGCTAATTTAGTTTAGGTTTGCTGTTTTGTTCAAAGCCGTAATGCTGGATTTCAAAACAGATTTCACTTAATTTTACGTTTCACAATGGGTGCATCCACATATAACCACAGTAGGCCTCTTCTTATGTTACCAGTAAAGTTAATTGAGTGTGGAAGCAGAGCTCTGACTCTGTAGGTAGAATGCGTAAAAAATTTAGTTTTATAGTGTCACCTTAGGATTTGAAGATAGTGCTCTGTATTGTGAATCCACATAACAACTGAAACCTGTTTTATTGTAGAGAGCAGTCCTGCAGATTTCTGTGAGCAAATTGACTCCATCCTGGCTTGGAGTCTTGTTTTGTCTTCTTTCAGTATCTGTGAGCCTGATGCATAATGACAGATGTAGTATTTGGTAGAACATCCTAGGCATGTTTTAAAAATAGTAACATGCCCAACTAAATTCTTGAATTCAGAATCAACTGTATGTTTAGCTCACTGCTTCATCAACATAATAAATTGAACTATTGTTCATAGATTAATACCTTAATATGCAAGAATCCTAACAATATGCTAAAAACTCTGTACAATAAAGAAATAGAGAATAATTAAGTGGACAAATCAAGGTATTGACTAAGTCTTTGTGTCTAAGCTGAAAATTGTTTAAAGACTCTTTGAGTTAAATTGTTTGAGCTGTGCTTCATTTTCCATGCTAATGGTCATTTTCCCAGATGCTGGACATAAGCTGATATATTTTTGCTGGATTTCAGGATGATATATTTTAATGGTTTTGGTTTGGTAGAATGGGTTGTTTACATCACGTTTTTCGACTATGAAGGCTAAACTTCACATTGAATTATTCAGAGCATGTTATCATCCCCAGAGGGTGCTTTCTGCCAAGGCAGTTCCTGGTTCCAGCTCGCGTGTGGCTGAGGGATGCTGTCTTTGCCGGCGAGCGTCCCAAGGCACGGTGCGCTCCCTGGGCGCCGCGCTGGGTGTTTAACCGCGGCTACCGTCGGAGTGGAGCGCCTGGAAGGAGTCTGGGGACAGTCTTCAGTTCTGGTTTGCCACCCCGACACCTTCCTGGCTGAAATCACGGCGGCTGCCCCAAGGCTGTTCATGTTTTTCGCTGAGGAAGAGGCCTCAGGTCCAATTTCTGTGTGTGCCGATTATGGAGTTTTATTGTAGCACAAACAATATGTGAGCTGTTATTTGGGAACATCTGTTTGAGGACAGTGACTGAATTAACCTCAGGAAAGTACTTTGTGTGGACCCAGACCTGGGAAAGCTTGGATTTTCCCTTTGACTTGGGTTATATGAGTGGTTACTGGGCAGAAATGGCTGCACCAACCTTTGTTTAATTTGCTTTTTCTGGAATAGCACAGCTCATGAGAGGGCAGTCACATTGGTAAATAACTCCTGAGCTGTTTTATTTATTCTGGCATTAACCTTGCTGTGGAGTCACTTTACTCCTAAGATTAACCACTGTCTGCTTTTTTTCCCATGAATTGTGGGAGGGTTTGTCTCTGTTTACAATTTATTGGAGGATTCACATTACCTGATGAGACTAATCTAGATCTTTGCACAAGGAGATGGATATTGTATTTACCTTCTGAAGCTGGTGCTCTTTACACTTCAATATTGGCTTATTGTGTTCTATGGTCTTATGGTTTTCTCTGATTTTTTTTTTTCCTTTTGGAGGAAAAAGTCCCTGTCCATTAGCCATAATTTGTAGTGTATATTCATGGCTGAACTGCTATTAGGGAACATAAACAGTGAACAAAAAGTGAGCAGAAAAGCTGGAATGGAATGATGAGTGTTTGGTGTTTCCCTTGTAAACATGCCATTCTAATATTCTTAAATTTATTTTCTTTCTTGCAAACCAGTTATATCAATTCCATCTCTGATTTTAAGACCGAGAAATAGCTCAAGTGTATTAAATTAGAGTGAAATTGGAGTTTTATTTTTGTTTTCAGAAAGGAATGTATTCTTGAGTAAAACTATATATTGAAGTATAAATCAAATACACTTTTAAGATTTTTTGATCCCAAACTCACAGGGAAACATTTTCTCAGAGTATAACTCATTAACTGGAAAGTCAGGACAATTTATTTGCTAGAACTTTCAATACACACAGGTAGAAAGAGATTTCTTTCCAAAATTGACTTTCAGACTCGAGTTGCTGCCTTACAGTAAGGAAATCTTTCTTCTTTTTTATCTTGCTCGTGTTCTAGTGTGTCAGATAAATAGGAGTCAGTAACACTGGAGGAGGAAGAAGTGGAGTTCTCTTCCTGAGAAATCCAGCACCAGAAAATACATTTTTGGTTTATCCCCTACACTCCTTGATCAGTATGGTGAAAAGACTTTTATTTACTGAGTTTTAGAATTCAGTGTCTCTGGAACTATTTTTAGTTGTGTCACTCCCCATGTCTTCTCAGCCACTGTCTCCCATTTATTACTCTGAAATTGCAGTATTATTTATTATCTTCCCGTGTGCAGTGAAGTGGCATTTTGCACTTGCATACGTCACATACTTTTACAGTTTAATATGAGAGTCTCACTGTTATTTTCTGAGAGTAATAAAAAAAGGATAAGTTTTCATTCTTTGAAAAAGTATAGCTTTATTTCTTCCAAAAGCAAAACTGATCCTGTGGCAGTTAAGTGTCACACGCACACACTCTTTCTTATTTTGATTTTTACAAAACCCTGCAGAGTGGAGGCCTTGAGAGAGGCTTATGATCAGGTCATTGCTGCAGTAGTTGTGACAGGTCTAGAATTCCTAAAGCCTGCTTGTGGAAGCTGGGAGAAATCACCTCCAAGTGGAGGATGTAAACTCTTTTCTGCTGGAGTTTTTTTCTCATCCTGTTTTATTTTTACCCACATGAGTTGTGAATTTTCTGCGTTAAGACTGAGGATTTTTTTAATCAACATTCATGAAGCAGTGACACACTCACATTAAAGTGCTGTCCCTGCACATGAAAGAATTTCCTTGTGTTCCTGGAAGTGTGGGGGGGTTCCACGTGTGTGTGTGTGTGTGAGATGCTCCTGCTATTCCGATGAAAGTTTTGTCAGCATTTTTTCCTGGAAGTGTAAGCATAAAGGGAAGATGCAGTGATTTTGCTCCCAGCTGAACTTGAGCTTTAGAAGGGTGTTAGGTCAAAGAAGGCAATCTTGCTAAACAACTTGTTGGACAAGCTACAGCATCAGAGGTTAGAATATGGATTTGTCTTAATGAAGATGCCATGTGCTTAAAGATATCAAACACATTGAATTTGCGTGTTCATGTATGTATGAGGGAATGAGAGAATAACTATATAATCATTTAATGGATGTTGATTTGCAGATGCTTTTAGTCCTTTTCAGCAAAGCACAGAGATTCCAGGCTATTTTGTATTTTGTTATCCCATTTGCCACGAACCGAACCCACACGTATCCATTACCTCGGTTTCCACTGGAGTCACTGCGAGCTGGGGATGCTGCACAGCCCCTGCTTTTGGGGAAAGGAGTGTTCAGAGCCTTCAGTCTGGGTTGTTTGTATTTTCTGGTGTGCAGGTGGCTGTCAGTTGGAATCTCCTCCTCCTGGCAGTGCTGATGTGCTCGCGGAGCAGGTCGTGAGCAGGGGGCACGGCAGGTTCACCCCGCGCCAGCGCCCCGGCAGCGCTCACCCCGAGCTCCAAATGTGCCACCGGGAGCTCAGGCACCGCCTTTGGCTGCCGAGGCAAAATGAGGTTGTGATTTAGGAGCTGTTCCGAGCAGCAGTACAGAATTGTTAGTGCTTCCCTCCGAAGGCACAGCGCTGCGTTGGAGGCTTGTACTCATTTATTTCTCTTCCTCGCAGATCCTCGGTTCTGTGCCTGTTCTCAGCTAGGAAATAGAGCAAATATGTAACTGTCACCTTGTATAATGCAAATATCAAAATGCACTTGTTGGGTGTATTGTTGCCTGATATAAATCCTATTCTTTTTCTTCCCTTCATTATCTGTCTCCGGTGAGACTCCAAAGGCAGAAACACACTGAAAGGCAAGTCAGGTGTCTGGAGCTTTATCATGGGAATTCAGAGCAAAGCTCAAACATGCTTAATACCTTAATCTGAATATCCTCAGGGTGTCAAAAATGTAGCTTTTTGTTCAGTAGGATCTCTGTGAATATTTCTGAACAACTGTAATGGAGGAGATTAAGAGGGGAGGTTGCCTCCTTGGTAGTTACCTGCAGCTGTTGACCTCCCTTGTTTTGGTCAAGGTGTCCCTAAATGAAAGAACTTTGCTTGAAGTTTGCAATTCTAAAGTTTAGCTCCTACAGTTAAATTCTAATGGTTAGCTTCTAAAGTTTAAAGTTCTAAAGTCTACTTTTAAACATGATTAGTAACTCAGAAGCAGATGCCTTTTTCAGACCAGCTACAAACCTTGGACAATTGATAAAGGTGTCTCTGCACTTCAATTTCCCATCTTTACTAACTGTACAACTATTGATACAGCAGGAGTATTGTAAACATAAATTCCTTACAGTTTTGTGGTGCAGCTGCCTTTTTTTTCTGAAATCTATAATTGTATGTCTACAGTGCATTGTGAAAGACCACTCAAGTAAGGGCCCAGTTCCTTGAAAGCAGTTTCTTGGTAATTTTATGTCCTGTTAATGCAGCAATGTGGGTTCACCATTACTCCCACTCTAGTCTGTAGAGGTGGATGAAGTGAATTTCTGTTAAAAGAAAAGATTCAAGTTTCTGTTTTGTTTTAGGTTTTGGTTTTCATTGTTTTTTTTGTTGTTTGGGTTTTTTTTCCCCCCACTCGTGTTCGAAAATATAAATTAGATTTAATTAAGAACCCACAAAAAACTTGAAACAATATTTCAAAGGCCAGGGATGTGCTATGGAAAGAGAGTTATTCATGAAACCTAGTGCAGTCCTGAAAATGTGAAGTGCATGTGGCTTGCCAATTTCCAGCTCTTCCTGTTCTCTCCCTTGTAAAACTTGTGGTTAGAAATATTAACACTTTTAAGTTATGGAGTTTCAGACTTGCTTGAAGTGTAGTCTGAAGACATTAGACCAGCAAAAACAGTAAATTAAAAAAATAGTAAATATAATAATAATAATAATAATAATAATAATAAATACAGTAAATTAAGTAAACTAAAAATATAGTATTCACTGTGTCTAATTGTTTCTCCACAATGGAGGTGAACGTGAGCTAATAAAGATGTTCTGACAATTGAATGCCAAGAGTTGAGTAGGATGAAAAAATATTCCATCTCAGAAAAAACATGCCTGTCTTATATCTATCTACCTCAGAAAATAAAGTTGACAATGTTTAGAACATGACAAGATTGAAAAAGACTCCTTAAAGAAGGGACTAAGTAATCTGAAAAGTTTAAGGAGACTCCAGCAATGCAGTTGTTAGGACTGTTTAAGTTTTGTTACTGTAACATTAAATTTATTTTTCCAAGAAAGTAGTTTCCTGTTTGGATAAAACTCCCAGCATTTTTTTTTTTCCTCTTTTCTTTTTCAGAGAATCAGTATTAAATGCGTTGATAGTCTGCTTCTTCCTTCCACGTTGCACTTTTTACTGTTCCTTTCCAGCATAAAGTGGTTCATTATTCTCCTTGTGTGCTATTGATCCCATCCTCAGCGTTGTGCTTGCTGCCTTCTTCATGGGACAAGAAGAGTTTGGTGTGTGGTTGTGTACATGGAGGGGAAATTTTTGGCCGTGTTTTCCAATTATAGGAGCTCTTGTATAACTGGAGGTGGAAAACTAGCAAGTTATGGTGTAGACATTGCTAATAATAGGATGTCCTCAACTTTTACGTAAGAATGGAGATAATTAGGATTCTGAATGAAGAAAATGCACTTTAGGTTTATGCATAATTGGATGCTTCTAAGTCCTGTTTTTACCATGGTTTTGAACCTGAAATTTCAGTTTATTCCAAGCTAAACTCTTTTCTTGCTTCAAAGGAAACCAATGGAAACAGTGCATGATACTGACAGAAAACCATAAAATGAACAAAAGTCTTAGGAATCTCTGGCCTACAAATTAAAAGGCTGCATTGCTTTGACAAAGAGTGTTTCAAATCTGTAAGCAGCTCTGCATCTGCTGAGGTCTGCATTATAAAAATTTCTTACCTCTGCAGTGTTATTTTTCTCCTTTGAAGCTCTGCCCCTCAGTTCATAAGGTAACTGCTGGTACTAATAGCACGTATTTCCAGTAGCTTTGGGTTGTAAACTGTGGGACATCATGAGAGGAGTGACTGTGGAGTCTTTAAGCAGGACAGCTGTCCAACAAATGGTAATTTTGTAGAATGCATGGACAGCAAATTGCACACTGGGTGAGTAATGGCAGACAGGGGACCTTTATTAGAGCTCCACCACTTCGGGTAGTTTGGATCTAAGTGCATTCATATGCACCCATTTGGAGACACCCAGATCCATTATTGCCTGCCATGTGGAATATTTTGTGTTTAAGGCGTTAACTTGGCTTGGGCAATTCACAATTTCACAACCAAAGTATCACTTTTGAAAGAAAAAATGAAAATTTAATTTTCAGCTTTTATGGAAAAAGTTGTCCACCGTGTAACTGTGGTCTGTTTTTCTGCATTAAGAGCTGAGGTTGGGCTGCTGTACTCTCTTCTCTGCTGATAGACAGCACAGTTACAGAGTAGTTCCATGTGTCTTGGCAAAAACAAGCAAGGAAAAAGTGTCTGGGGCCCATCTTGTAGTTCTGCAGAAGACCTGCAAAGATTTTCTGTGTTGTTCCATGTGAAATAGCCAGCAGTTAGCAAACATGCATTTTCTGGACTTCCTGAAAAGATTTCAGGGTCCTTTGGACTCAAAACTACATTTCAGCCAAAGGTGTTTAATTAAGTGATTACTTTAATGAATTACTGGTTTTCTTTCTG
Organism: Callaeas wilsoni; assembly: GCA_013398955.1. Classification (NCBI taxonomy): domain Eukaryota; kingdom Metazoa; phylum Chordata; class Aves; order Passeriformes; family Callaeidae; genus Callaeas; species Callaeas wilsoni. Next base: position 622,071 of record VWPU01015674.1, on the reverse strand, counting down.
ATGAGAAGCCAATCTTTTAATATTTTTCTTTTTCTTCCTTTTTTTCTTTTAAGATGATTGTTAACATGTAATAAATGTGTACTTCTAGCTTGTTTCAATAGTCATTGCAATGAGTTACTGTAGAATATGAGAAAAAGTTTGAGCTGTGCATGGCCCTTGGGTTCTGTTTAAGATTCAGTTGGAGACATCACATGATGTGTTTGTCATTTACAGTGCATGAAGTATTGATAATAAGCATAGGGCGAAGCTGTAGTCACAAAACAATGAGCTGCCTTTGCTCCTGTGGCTTTCTCTGAAGGTTCAGAATCCCCTTTTGAATGAAGATTGAGGACAGTGTTGATCAGCTAACAATGGATACTTGTTACACACAATTACATAATTTGTGTGTTTTAAGGAATAATCACTGGTAGCCTCTCTTAATTTGGGTACTTTGTATCACAATCAGTTGGGTTTGTATTGTTATTTCACACAATATTCTTTCCCTCCCCCATTTCTTGGAGAAATTACTGCCTTCTGCCAAATTACTGCTCTGCAAGTGTGAGTCCATAGGATGTTTTGAACACAGTGGGCCGTATGTCTGTTATCAGCATTAAGCAGAAGCTGATCCATTTTCCCATTCTTCCCAACAATGTCCAGGCAGTCGGTGCCCCACAGATTTAACAAAATCCTGTGATGAAATGCTGTGATGCTGCAATATCTGTGTGTAGACTTTTGGTGCACTTTGTCACGTCCAGTCCTGTCTGTAATGCTTAGAAGCTGTTCTAGCTTACCACACTACGTGTCCGTGTGCCATTGATTATGTATTTATGAAACCACCTAAATGCTGCAATTTTTAAAATACTCTCTAATTTTTTTGTTCACATGACAGCCCAAAACAGCTCCGAAAAGGACATTTGGATCCATTACAAATGACCAGGTAAATATACACACTAGGGAGTGTTCAACAAGAAAGTTTCATTGTTTGAGAGACTGTGTGCGTAAATCCACGGAAAAGGATGTTATGAAAATTGAATAAGGTAACAGAGCTCCTTGTTGCCCTGATAAGGGATCTTGTGAGCAGGGTCAGAACCTCTTTAAGCTAATCCAGGCTCTGAGATGGGCATAACCTTGGTTTGCCTCCAATAGTTAGTGCTGAAATTGTATTTTTAAATTTAAAAAGTCAATCTCTTATTTCTCGCTCCCATTCTTCTGTAATGGTAGAGACACCCATGTAGCAGGTTATTTCTACCAGTCATTTTAATGGCCAAAAGTACTCTGTAACTGTTAATTATCTTCTGTGCTTTTCCCATGGACTCGTGCCCTTCCCAGTGTGAATAAATCCTTCAGATCACTGGGATAATGTGGTGACTGAGGCGCAGTTCAGTCCAAACAGAAATCTGACCCTAATGGAAATTTTAACTTCACTGAAGTTTAACTGATGATAGAGCCATTTACTTCAACATCAAAAAAATTAATCCTGAAGGTTTTTCTTCATGTTTCTCATTTTAGCTCTCAGTTTCTTTGCTCATAATGGAGACAATTAGATATTTATAATCTTAAATATATATTTCTTGAACATTTCATCAATTTTTTTTTGGATGTTTGGAATGTGAGAACTATCTGTTCTTAGAAAATGTGTTTGTTAATTTCCAGCATGTCACACCTAACCTTATCTCTTAAACAATGTGAAATAGTCTTGCTAAAATTAAGATAAAGTCTACTTCTCTGTAATGGCTTTTCTGTGGTTTAAAAAGATGTCTAAACCTGTAATGAATAGGAAGAAATAGACATGGATAACATTTCTGTCCACAGAAAATTATTGAGGTGTTAATAATGAACTTGGAAGAGATCTTTGCATTCTTTTCTGTTCTCTAGTCATTCACTGCTAGCGATGGGGAGCTAAAGCACCATATTTTATATCAAACTCTTCTCCCATACTGGATAGGAAAAGCAGAGATGGGCACACGCATGTACAGCCACGTGAATTCAAAGTCTGTACGAAGTTCTTGTTGTGGTTGTGGATCTAATGACAGAATAATCAGTGCCCATCTGTCAACTTGTGTACAAATAAAGAAGAAAAGAGAGCTGACAGGTTGCTTCTACTCTGGCTTCTGTTACTTTCTTTCCTCTGGAATATATGTTAAAGCATAGAATATATAATTTATAATTTCTTAGTAATTATGAAATTTATTGCAAATAACTGCTAGCCAGATTGAATGTGAAGAGGAAACTCACGCTCTGCTTCCTATCAGCATAGAATTACCATTCTGAAATTTACCCTAATTGGTTCAAAATGTATATCTTGATTTAGAAACAATTTGCAGGGCTTATATTTTCATGCCTTCTGCTAAAGAAGCCAAATCTGTATTTGTTTCATTGCTTCAAAATGTGTTCCAGTTTACTTTATACCGTCCCCAGTTGCAACTTAATGTTGTCACAAATGCTGTGCAAATGGCACAGTAATTTTGGGTATGTGGATGAATAGTTCTTTCCCATGAAAGAAAAGATTGCTTATGTAGGGTCAAATTCTGGCTTTGAGAAAACAAATCAGAGAAGGGCTATAGCTTCACTCGGGAGTGTATAGAAGTTATAAATGCGTTCACTTAATGGCAGGTAGCAAGATACAGGGAATAGAAATCTTTTGCAACAAATTGGAAATAAGGAACCTTGAACACCGGGAGCATTTCCTTTTGCTTTGTTCTGGAGGATCTCAAACCAATTTGGAACACAACTGGACCTGATCCAGTGGAAGGTGTCCCTGCCTGTGGCACGGGGCTGGAATGAGAGGATCTTTGAGGTCCGTTCCAGCCCAAACCATCTATGATTCTATGGCAGTTAGAGCGAGGGTGAAAGATGAGCAGAATAAGCAGAGAAAGAGCAGTTGGTCATTATTACAAATATGAGACATAAAAAGAAACTCCTAATTAGTCCACAATTTTATTTATGCGTTCTTTTTTCTGTTCATCCCGTGCATTCAGCATTAGCCGTCTGCGTTCTAGCCCTGCCCTTATGGAAGATGTGGCTGGAAAACTGCCTTTACATCATTCCTCTAAGTGGTGAAGTATGAGAAAAGAGGATAATTACACTGTTCTTATTCCTGCTTGTCTGAAGAGACAGCAGGAGAGGGAATTTAGTTCTAGATTCCAGTATTTATTTTTGCAGATTTGTCAGCGCTACTGTTTTGAAAAAAGCTGTGTTTGTGCAATATATGTAGCATTTTGGTACAGTTCCAGAGATATTCAACAAACCCCATGAAAAATATTGATCATTTTCAAATTGATCTCGCAGTTCTGTGAAATTTTTTGAAATGAAAATGGATCTTCTTTTTTTCACTGGGATTGTAACTTTCACTACAAATATAAAACATATAGTGATGAATACAGGAAGTTTTAATGACTTTCTAAACACATTTCTAATAAATTGTTAGGACGTAGTTTTGTCCGTATCATCTGACACCTGAATTATGTAGTAAGCACTTTATCAATGATGGTATTGTGGGGATTTTTTTGGTTTTTTGTTTGTTTGTTTGTTTGTTTGTTTGTTTGTTTTTTTTTTGTTTGTTTTTTTTAATGCTAATGGTTTCAGATCATGTCCAGAGTTGCTCCACAAACAGAGAAATATTCCCTTTATCTTTGTTGGTTTCCTTGAAATTGAATATTGGTATAGGTCCTCCAGTGACTGAACTTTGGCTTCATTCCTCATTTCCACACTCACTCATACAACAGAGAACCTGAATTACATTTGTCCAGGAATTTAATAACTTTTCTTTGGAAATAAAGAATCTGGATGAAAAAATCACCATGACTCCCACATTTTCCCTTTTTCTAGAGTTTCTGTTTATTGCCATGTTTGCTGTGGAGCTTTCTTAAGGCTCTGGAGCTTAAAGCAAAATCAGATATTGAAAAATAAAGATAAATATAAAAATGTATATTGCTGTATAGAGTATATGTATAAATAGATATTCCATGACAATTTCAGAAAAATTATGTGGTATTTTTCTGTTTAAATACACAGTCAAGCTAAAACTTGTTCTTTCTGTGTCTTGTAGGGTCAAAATGTATTTGGTCTTGACATAACTGAGACACCTGAGGGAGATAAGTGGCCTCAACTGATTGTCCAGCAGATCCTGGATAGGGAGCAGAAGGACACCTATGTGATGAAAATCAAAGTTGAAGATGGTGGGAGCCCCCCAAGGTCCAGCACTGCCATCCTGCAGGTCACGGTGACCGACGTCAACGACAACCGCCCGGTCTTCAAAGAGAACGACATCGAGGTCAGCGTGCCGGAAAACGCCCCGGTGGGCACCTCTGTCTCTCAGCTCCACGCCACCGACGCAGACCTGGGCTCAAATGCACAAATCCACTTCTATTTCAGCAACCAGATCTCCAGTCTGGCCAAGAGGCTCTTTGCCATCGATAACACCACTGGCCTCATCACCATCAGGGAACCGCTGGACAGGGAGGAATCTCCTGTGCACAAATTGACCGTTTTAGCAAGCGATGGCAGCTCAACTCCATCAAGAGCAACCGTGACTGTTAATGTCACAGATATTAATGACAATGTCCCATCAATAGACACGAGGTACATCATCAACCCAGTGAATGGGACAGTGCTTTTGTCTGAGAAGGCTCCCCTTAATACAAAAATTGCGTTGATAACAGTGATGGACAAGGATGCTGATCAGAATGGGAAAGTTACCTGTTTTACAGATCACGATGTCCCTTTTAGGCTAAAACCAGTGTTTGATAACCAGTTTCTCCTGGAGACAGCCACATTTCTAGACTATGAAGCGACACGGGAATATGCCATCAAAATAGTGGCTTCAGATTCAGGGAAGCCTCCCTTAAACCAGTCTGCAATGCTCCTGATCAAAATTAAAGATGAAAATGACAACGCCCCAGTTTTCACACAGCCTATCATAGGTCTTTCCATCCCTGAAAACAACGCTCCTGGTACTCAGCTAACCAAGATAAGCGCTACGGATGCTGACAGTGGGCGGAATGCCGAGATCAGCTACATCCTGGGTTCCGATGCACCCCCAATTTTCAACCTCGACCGCCGTACAGGCATCCTGACAGCAGTGAGAAAGCTGGACAGAGAAAAGCAAGACAGGTACTCTTTCACTGTGCTGGCTAAGGATAATGGGATGCCACCTTTGCAGACCAATGCTACTGTGACGGTGTCAGTGCTGGACCAGAATGATAACAGCCCTGCTTTCACACATAATGAATATAATTTCTATGTGCCAGAAAACCTGCCCATGTATGGCACAGTGGGGCTTATCACAGTTACGGATGCTGACGCGGGAGACAACGCTGCGGTCACTCTCTCCATCTTAAATGGTAGAGATAATTTCATTATAGATCCACTTACTGGTGTAATAAGACCTAATATTACCTTTGATAGGGAGCAGCAGGGGTCGTACACTTTCCAGGTGAAAGCGGTGGATGGAGGAAGACTGCAGCGTTCCTCAACTGCCAAAGTGACCATCAACGTTGTTGATGTAAATGATAACAGGCCCGTTTTTGTTATTCCCTCATCTAATTATTCCTATGAGCTGGTCCCAACGTCAGCCAGCCCAGGGTCTGTAGTCACGAAGGTCTTTGCAGTTGATAATGACACGGGAATGAACGCAGAGCTCCGCTATAGCATCATAGGTGGGAATTCCAGGGGCTTGTTTACCATTGACCAGTTAACAGGCAATATTACTTTGAAAGAGAAGGTAATTACATCAGATCATGGCTTGCACAGACTGGTGATCAAAGTGAATGACCTGGGACAGCCGGAGTCTCTTTACACGATAGCTCTCGTGCACCTGTTTGTGAACGAGACAGTCACCAACAGCTCCTACGTGCAAGAGCTGGTGCGTAGGAATATGGAAACTCCAGTTGGCCAGAACATCGGGGATGGTGAGATAACCCCACAGACCAACGATTATGTCAAGATCATCATTGCCATTATTGCAGGCACCATGACAGTTATTCTGGTAATTTTTGTTACCGCTTTAGTCCGGTGCCGCCAGACGCCCAGGCACAAGGTTGTCCAAAAAAATAAGCAGAGTGGTGAATGGGTTTCCCCCAACCAAGAGAATAGACAGATCAAGAAAAAGAAGAAGAAGAAGAAGCGCTCTCCAAAGAGTCTCCTCCTCAACTTTGTGACTATTGAAGAATCTAAGCCTGATGATCCTGGCCACGAGCACATAAATGGCACTTTAGACATTCCCGTAGAGCTAGAAGAACAGACTATGGGAAAATATAACTGGGCCACCACACCAACCACATTTAAACCTGATAGCCCAGACTTAGCAAAGCACTACAAGTCTGCTTCTCCGCAGCCTACCTTTCAAATTAAACCTGAGACTCCTGTACCCCCCAAGAAGCACCATGTCATTCAGGAATTGCCTCTAGATAACACCTTTGTGGTGGGCTGTGACTCACTTTCCAAGTGCTCATCCAGCAGCTCGGACCCTTACAGTGTTTCTGAATGCAGCTGTCAAGGAGGCTTCAAGACCCCAGGCCCCATACACACCAGACAGGTAATGGAATTTTAAGGTGCTTTCTTCCTCCTTCCCTCCTTACTTTGCCAGTCCCATAACTCTAGCTCGAAGCGCTGCAAGATAAGTTCTCCTGCAAGGAGTAAAACTTTGCAAGTTCGTATTCGATCGAGGCGTTGTAAAATGACCAATTCGAGCTTCCTCAGTGGTAAGGGAGAAAATGAGAAGGGAAAAAAGAGCGTTGTCTGTGAGGAGACCGAGCAGGCTGAGATCCCTGCGGTGGTGTCCTGACTGCAGATGGCAGCATGGCACTTCCCGCCTCGCCGCGGGACCTCGAGCCGCGCGGAGGGCTCGGAGGGCGGTGGGACTGTCCTCTCCAGCCTGGTGTGCTCGAGGATCGAAGCAATCTAGGCCAGGTGGAAAGCAATAAAGCTTTAGAGGAGCTCATAAGTGGTTCTTAATATTAATGGAGTCTGGAATTGCAGCCTTCATTTGGGCGTAGCTTTGCTTCAAGGTCTCTCAGGAGCAGGCGAGGATTTTCCTCTGAGAGTTTCAGTGCCATTTTCAGACTGGAAGGAGCCTTAAATCTGCTGGAATGACGCAGCTGACAGGCAAAGTTAGGGAAAAAATTAGGAGCGTCAGCATAATTGATCTCACTCATTTGCTGCTCTGCCTGATAAAGCAGGTATTAGCTTCTTAGAAATGCAGTACAACAAAGGAAATGTCTAAAGAATCCTCAGCTTATAATTAAAAATAAATTGAGAACTAAAGTACCCCTTATTCTTCAAGACCCTACAGAAAAGTTTTAAGTCACTGGAAATAGGATCTAATATTTATCCATACTTTGAACAGTTTAATAAAACTTCTTGTGTTTTTCTGTTTACTTCTCTTTCTTCACAATTATCACACAATTTTCAATGGGGATAGTTTTCTAGTTAAGCTTTAGTTGGTCAAGGAATTAATCATTACAGTAACACATACTTCAAGAATGTTTGCTTTATTATTGATAATATAATTTAACTTGATCATATATTTAACTTAATATATTGCTTGGGAACAAATCCTCAGCATGACTAAGTCTGTTAGAGTTCTTCCTCCAGCTGATTTTTTTTTCTGGGAGCTTTGTTTTTATTACAACTGTAATGATAACAACATGCATAAAAAAAGCTTCTCATTCAGAGCAGTCATCATATCTTTGAAAATTTCAGGTTATGTTGTTTATTTTATTCTATTTTATTCCCTTTACCAACACAAATTTGTATGGTAATCTATATCACTACGTATAGCATTTTTTATTCAATGCATTTAAATGTGTTAAGTTAAATTACGTACTAGAAAAGCCTCTTGCCAGTTTGCTCGTCTGTTTGAACTCACATAACTGAGCAGAGGGCAGTGCTGTTTTCAGCATTTCTGTAGGCCTGATCTAAGTGATTTTTTCAATGGAGTTCTGGTACAGTTCCTGTGAGTCAAAAAGGTTCTGCCATTGTCTGCTGAAACACACTTTGTCATGCAGTAATGCTGCTAACAAAGAAAGCAAGCTCATGACTCTCAAAGTCCCTTCTGTGGCAGTAAAAACCTAGAAAGTGGAATGGAAAGCAATTCTCTTCTGCAGAAGTTGGTTGGGGAAAAGAGCATTTCCTTTTATCTGGGCCTTAAAGGTCTGTGACAGGGGGTTCCTATCTGGAAAAGCAGAATAGAGCTGTGGGGTTTTTTTTAATGCTCACTAGCCGATATTAGCTTATCTTCATAGAGCTGCACCTAACATTGTTAGGATGATATGCTTAATAGATAAGAAAATATGTTATTGTTACCATTTGTACTGATTTTGTTAAAATTACAGCTATCCTTCTTTCAGGGATATTTTTCTGCATGAAAGTGGTCACGTTGTTTGGAGGAAGGGTAACTAATCACCACAATGGCCCTTTACAATAATTTGGAAACAGCATTTACCTTTAAATACATTAATTCACATTTTTAAAAAAATTAAATGTAAGTAATTTCATTATTTACATAATTGGGCAAGAAAGGCCACTACAGGAAATCCTTTGCGTTGTGTTAGACTGTGAAATGAAAATTGTATTTCATGATAAGTAAAAATGAGTGAAGAATTTCTTAAAGCTCAACAGATCTTTTAAAAGTCAGTCTCACTCCTACCCTGGCTCTGTATTCTGTAGTCTGGGTAGTTTTATCTCCTGTGGGGCTTTGGAAGGTGTCTCGGGACAGGTTATTTGAGAGTTGTCTCTGTTAGCCAGCAAAAAAAGAGAAAGAAATAGAAATACAAATAATCCTGAGGCACAGTGTCCCCAGCTGTTGACCCACCACCCTTCAGCCTCAGAGACCAACAGGATTTTTGTGGTTCAGGATGATTTTGTGTCAGGCACTCTCTGAATTTGCAGAAAACTGTAGGAGAAGCTGGAGAACTGAAAGGCAGTTCAGTTAAAGGGAGGTGTGCTAGTTTGAAAAGTGAAAATAAGATGCCTGATGTGAGAGGAAAATACCATCATTTATCACTTTTACCATAGTGCAGCTCTTTTACAAGCCAAAAGTTCTCTGAAGGAGCCTAAAGAAGATTCTGTTCAAAGTGAAGTGTCTCTTCAGTTTGTAATGGGGACTGATAATATTATGGGCTGCACACCTCAACTATTGTTAGTTTTGTCCATGCCAGACTTTCTACTCAGATATTTGAAATAATATTGTATTACATCTAAAAATATATGTTTTCTTTGGAAGATCTAAATTTTGTGTCTGTCTGGATGGTATTGATTCAGGTCTTTAAAGAAAGGAAGTTATGCCTTTGCTTTACTGCTAAATTTGTCTAAGTGATCTATAAAATGACAGAAAGTCATTGTAACAGTTGTACTCAAAAAGAACGCAAGCAAAGATGGAAAGGTTTTTTCTACTAAAAAACCCCAAAATATCTCTTTAGTGGTCATGTGGGCAAATAAATACAGCAGTGCAACAGCTGAAATTTTTATGGGGAAGCAGTTGGAGACTCCTGAAGCAGCTGAGGACAGTTTGAATTATAAACTACAAGAAACTGAAGAGGGGAAGTGTGGTCTTAATGTAATGTCCCCTAAGAGAGAGGTCACATTTTGCTGTATTTGTATGAGAGAAAGGGCAAGGGGCACAGCTACTGATATTATTCTGAAGTTATCCAGGAGGAGTTAATCAATACCAGTGACAATAGACCTTCAGAGTAGCATGCTTTTTCGAGGGTGTAGTACAGATAATTCTTTTAAAGGAGTTTTGCCAAGTGATAAATTGTGAAGAGGCTTATTCATAATAAGGCTTTTCAAACTAGGATATCTGGAGTGTTATAAAAATCAAACTGACTTTCCACGTCGTCAGATTTCCATTGTTTTGGCAGTCGTGGGCCTCACAGAAATTTTCTTTGGTGCAGAAACGTACAGCATCTTTAGAGTTTATTTGTCTGCAAGCTTTGTAAAAACTCAGTTATTTTTGACGTTCACCTCAGTGGGAGCAAACTGTGTGAAGTGTTCTATACTGACACAAATCTTCTAATTCTCTTTGCATTTGCATGGGAATGATGCAAAGAAGGGAGAGGAGTCTTCCTCAGTCTCATTTTCATGTAACACAATTTCAAAATCTGAAATCTTTGCTCATGCACTTTAAAACAACATTCAGACATTTCAAATGCCTGTCTAGGTATCAGCCTGTCTAGTCAAAACACGCATAATTATAGAGCACAGTGTTATCTGTGGCAGCTTGATTCAAAGAAAGTGTAGTGCTGCAGAGATTCTTCAGAACTTGCCGTGCATTCTCCTTCTTCTTGTCCCTTTCTTTTACTAATCGCTATTGCACATGTGCCTTTCGTTTGAAAATAGTATAAATGCATGCTGTAGGAACAGGGGAAATCTTTGCAGATTTACACCTGGTCACTCAGGAAGGGTCCTGTGATCTCTTGGGTTGTCATCTGTAACCTCAGAACAAGTTTTTTCTGACTTGGTGCTGCTGGAGAACTGTGAGTGCCCATTGGAGCAGCGCCTCTCCCACTGGAGGAGCTGGAAGGCGCAATGTGCTCTGCATCTGTGGTTATCTGCTTTTTTGGGGAGTTCTCCCTCCCTCCCTCCCTCCAACGGGACTCTGCTCTGTCAGTGAATTCAGCTGCACTGCCAGGACACTGTGCCGTGTTTGAGAAGCTGCTGAGGGAGGGAACAGGCATGGACATTGATTTTTGTCATGTTGGCTGATGCAAATCTTCATTAGTGGAGTTCAGCTGGTGGGATTCTGTGAACTTATCCACACTTATGAGTAGAAATTTGGGGTGACACAGTGATCTCTGCTGGTTTATTAGGAGCTGATGGAGATAGACATTACATTCCTTACAGAAATCTGAATGGGAAGTAGACCTCATTTAAAACACATTGCATTTTGGGGCCCCACCGTCTCAGTTCTGTGATTCTATCACTGCCTGCTTAGACCTGCTTACAGTTACGGGATATTTGGTTTTCTGATTTAAAATGTGGTGAAATGTCATTATAGCTTCCCACTCACTATGAGAACAGTGTGCTTAGGATGTGAATTGAAGGAATATTGCACTGTTCCTTAAAATAATAGCTCTGAAACTCACCTGTTCCATGAATCTCTAGCTGCAGGATTTTTTGTTTTCTATAACAGTGAGTTTAATTTAGAATCCTGTAATCATCAGGAGGCAGGACGAATACTCCTGAGGTGTAAAATAGCCATAGCACTGGTGTTTTGCATTGACAGATACAGAGTAAATTACACTCAAAGAACATTTTCTCCTAAATTTTAGCTAAATAGCTCTTGGGCTAAGCCCTTCCTAAAAGCCATTTCAAAACTGATTACTATGATTCTAAGTATTCTTGTTATTTTACCTTAATTTTCTGACTGGTAATTCTGCTTGTGGTTCTGATCTGCTGCCATGTATATACATTTCCAAAAAAAAATGAAATTTGCAGAAATTTGAAGAGATTTCTAAGTTAAATATGAGTCAAAGTGTGCAAGTCAGAACTTATCAATTAATTATTTAAATGTGCATCACTAGTGAAGTAAAGCTGGTCAAGAAAATGCTTTTCCTCTGTGCAACACTGCTAGAAAATCTGCAGTGATTTCTTTTAATACTTTTCACTAGAAAAGCACAGGGGAAGGTATCTGGAAAGTCTCCCCTTTGCCTCATAGCAGAAGGCAAAAACAGAGTATGAAGAGGAGTGAAAAAGAAATTTGTTGTTTGTGTGAGGAAATGATGAAAGATTTTGAATATGACAAAAAAAAAACCTAATTCAGAGCAAACGAAGGCATGATTCCCCTCCCCCCCAGTAAGAGGTCATTGACTGGGTTCATAGTGAAGTTGGTAAATGAGGTTCCATCATTAATAACTGAGTGAGTTTTATTGAAGCCAGAATGACACACAACTCCCTCTCCAACAGCCACTTGCCTTGGGGTAGAAGCAATGTAATTTTTCAAACATTAAGTGCATTTCACATCATTTTTCCAGTGGGATAACTGAAAAGTTTACTCTTTTCTCCTTGTGACCCAACTGTGTTATTTCAAATGTCTTACTTAACTATAAACCGTTGCTAATGATGAAGTCTGCCTTAACTGTGGTTTAATTTTCACACTCGTTTACTTTCCTGTTTTCTCCTAGAAGATATTGCACTCAATAATCTGCAGTTGATAGCAATTTCCTGACCAGTGAGTGGCTAGTGTCTTGGTGACTGTGGTATTGATAGTGCTTCCTTTTCTGTGAAATAATTGATCAGAATGGCTTAATTTCTGTGATTCTATAGGACTAATCCTGTTGATGATAAATTTAGATTAAAGATGTAAAATAATTCTTCAAATAAAAAAACAAATACAGTTTTAGGAGCGTTGCTCTTGCATGAAGTCCACAAAACCCCTGCAGAACGTGTTCTAGGTAGCACAGCAGCCTTCTGACAGCTCTAATCTTGCAACAGCACTTTGGGTTTGAGTGGATAAAGCAAAAAAAGGAATAAGAAACTTAGAATAATATCCATAGGAGCTATTTCTGTGGCTCCTTCTGTTGCAGCATTTGTGCTCTGTGTGTAGAGATCTTTGCCTGTGCTGGGAACACACACACCAGAAATGGTTGGTTACTTAGAACCGCAGTAGCTCAGAACACCTCAGACCATGCAGTGCTTGAGATTTGGTAGAAATTTGGAAGCAAACTTGACAATTTATGGTGAAAATGCTGCAGGAAAGGGCTTTTCTCATGCTGTTTCTCTGTTTGCCAGCTCTGAACGCCATCGCAGCTGATGTTATGTACTGAAGTCGTACGTGTACTCAATGATGTTAAGCCAGCAAATATGAAAACAAGGAAATAGCACGAGAAAGCCCTTTGTCCTGTCTCTGATTGCCGAAGAAATTTATCGTCTCATCTCCAGAGGGGTTTGGAAGTGACGATGAACTGTTCAAGCTGCCCTACTGAAAGGTATCAAGGGCAAGAATTTTTTAAAAGGAAAAGACAAAGAAATTTTAGTACGTTGTGCTATAGTGTTCTATAACGTAGTTTTGCTAAGAAAAAAAGTAATGTGACCCATCCTTCTTCACGGTTGGTGATTATGGTAAATTTATTTTGCTTGTAATCATCTTCTTGTCCCAGATTTTTTCCTTATTTATTTTAGTTGAAACAATTAGGAATTTTGTTTCTATGAATATATTAAAAGGGAGCAATAAATTTTATTCATATGTTAAAAAGAGAATGTAAAGTTCTTTATACTCCCTGCATTAAAAACAAAAAGAAATGAGTTGTTGTCACTTATAGCACCATTATACATGTTAAGAATTAAGTGTTATTTATATCTATTCCATAATATTTTTAATGATGATATTGCTGCTATGGATCATGAATAGAAATGATCAAGTCACTGCTTTCTCATTTTCTAGGCACAATAGTGGTAGTGAAAAACTAGTACTTCCTGTTTTCTTATCCACAAGATTTTGTAATAAATGGTCACCTTTGGAATAGCTGGAAAGCATTCACGTAACTTTTAAAAAGAAAATTTAATTTGCATTTCACTTGCTGAAGTCTAGATAATGTCTATTTGACAGGTGCCAAACATTTAACCTTTAGAAGCATTTTTAGTTTAAAAAAAAATCATAAATCCAGTGGCTTGGTTTTCAGTGTAATAAAATAGGAAATAGTATGCATAATTCTTTCACTGTTAGCCAGCACATGGGAAGGAAAAATGGCCTACTGATTGGGTTTTTTTTCCCAATTATTCTTCTATAAAGTTTGGGGTTTTTTCCCTTTTTTTGTTGGTTGGTTGGCTTGTTTGTTTGTTTGTTTTTATTTAGTTTTTCATTATCATTTGTTATTTAGTACGGCTCATTTACAAAATAAAACTTGAGTATCAGAGCTTTGTTTGAAGGTTGGTTGCAAGTTCTTGTATATTGCCTCACATTTTAGGGAGTAATGCTTAATACGTATCATCTATAATATTAGAATTTCATATGCAATGCAAAATCTCTTAGGAAGCAAAGGAGTATAAAGAACCCTGTTTTCTGCACTTATATGAAGACATGTAATATTAGTTTGCTAGAATAAAATGAAATACAGACACTGCTTTTAACTGGGATGTATACAGTATATATAACTTTCTTTTAAAGAAAAAGTTATTAATGATTCATGAATTAGTCTACGACATGGAATTCTTACACATTACTGTATGTTTGATGTAAAGATATTTATAGGCTTGTACTTAATAATCACGTTGCCTCAGTTCTTGGACTGCAGAATGTCTACCATGACTGTTGCCTATAGTTTGCTCCACATTTGCTATCTGGCTCTTTAAAAAAAAAAAAAAAATGTATTTGGCTATTTGATCTGTAAAATAAATTCTATTAATAATGAAGTACGTATTGTAATTTAGCATATTGTATCGCATAATTATAGCTATGACTGTTACAGAAAGTTTTTCATTTCCGCTGATGGAATCATTTTCTTGGGAAGAAGTTCGTGTACCTGTGAGACAGTTTTGCTGTTCCTATTTATCGCAGCCTTGCAGCATTTATGCTTCAGACTAAAAACCCCCAACACTCCCAGCGGTCAGACACGCAGTGACATTTATTGACTCAGTGCCACAGTTCAGCCAGTTCCAAATTCATTCCCAGCACAGCGAGGGGCTTATCCCAGAAGTGGTGTTTAGTGTCCCACACGCTGCTCCTGCCTCCTGCTGCTGCAGCTGTTCGTGGAGGTGCTTCCTAGGTGGGTGATGGGAAAATTCGGTGATGTTTAAGAGTAACAACCCTTGGGCCTCGTTCAGAGTGGTTTGTCAGGCAGACAGGATGATTTCACAGGCTTTGAGTTTCTAAGTTCTTTGAGTTTTCTCTTTGAGGCTTTGGATTTCTGTTCTTACGATGATTAGGTTGGGTTTCCTTTTTGAGAAAACCCCTATTAGTAAATTTAATGTTTGATTAGGAGAAGCACCAAATAATTTCAATGCTTACATTGAAACTTTTTTTTCTTTTTTTTTTTTTTTATTTTTAAATCAAGGGATACTGAGTGGAGATGATGTAATTTAGTCATCTCAAGTGAACATGTAGTTGCCCTCAGTTTTTTTCTCTGGTGGTGACAAGGCATAGATTGACTGTAGCAGGTTATTTTGATTTTAGGACTGCATACCCTCTAGAAGTGCCTACTTTCTTATGCCGAGTATGACGACAACCTTTGATAAGTACCTTTCTTGTACCAGATGTGCCAGTTACGTGCTTCCAGAGAAAAATGTACTTCATTTCGAGCTCCTTTGCTTATAACTTAGCTGAAGCTCTAACTTTTTCCTAGTATTACACTGGTCCTATCATTGTAGTGTACCAATAAGTAATTATAAAAGCATCTAGGATGGTTTGAAAATTTGTAAAAGTTACAAGAATGAAATAAAAAGTACATCACGTGGTTTAACTGTTGGTCCAAATCAGTAATCTCCCCCCTCTGGTCCTCTCATGAGTCAGCCCAGCCAAATATGATAACCTTCCAAATGCACTAAGGGAAAGCCAGAAACCTCTTAAATGGCTCCATTTCATGTTTTTTGTCTGTTTCAATTTTTGTTTTCTTACATCAAAGTATCACTTCTTAAAAAGTTGGTTTTTTGTAGACTGGTATAAAACTTGTTCAGAGCTCATTTCCTCCTCATTCTTGAATGAGTTCATGGAAATCCTGTGAAGGCCTAATATTTATTGACCAAATATATGTATGTGCTGGATATCAATTTCTGCACTTTTCTGTGATGAAAGCCAGTCAATTTATTTTTAAATAGTATTAATATCCTCAGTCAAAGCTAGGTATATATGTGTTTCAAAATCAACTCTGTTTCCAAATCTTTTCACCTACAGATTTTTTTTTTTCTGACTGCTTAGAAGTCAGAGTGAATTATGAGCGAAAATCACTGAGCTGACCAAATGTCGCTTTTGAGATTGACAACTCATTATATTTTCTTTAGAATATCAATGTATTTATCATAGTCAGACTGCAATTATTACAGTCACCTCAGCATAAAGTTGTCAAGAGATTCTCTCTGGTGCTCATTGCCTCGTCCCCAGAGCAGCCAGGCCATGCCTGTAGGGAAAGCCCTGGAGCCTGCTTTGGGTCCGTGCCAGTGCAGTGTGGGGCTGAACAAAGAGAAAACTTCTTTATTTATTGCCAGTTGTAGATTTAAGTCATCCCACGGCTGCTTCCAGCTCTCCAGCACAGCTGTCAGACGTGCTGGTTGCATCCAGTGCCGCGGTGCCAACGCCTGGAATTCTTACGGATTTGTGTGGCTACCAAAGCTCCCTCCCACCCAACCTCAAACACCCCTAAGAGCGAGTGAGGCTCCAGGAACTTTGGGGGGTTTAAATCCTTGTGAGTTCAACTGAGTGGAGGACTTCTGAAGGGCACTAGGGGGCTGTCAGGAACAAAGCTGGTTTGTGATGTAAATAGAATTATACTTTTAACATAAACTGTAATGCTGCAGGGTTTTTTTTGTTACACTTTTCCGGTGATTTCCCATTTTACCATAAAACATATATTTATGGTGTATCCTGGTCTTACATATTATTTGTAAAATCTTTTTAACAGATGATTTGAATATATATTTTTGCTTTCATATTGGATTACTGAGCACTGTTCCTTTTATGTCTTATTTATCTATTTCTAAAATAAATTTTGTTTGACGATTATATTTGTATACCTTCTGGAGAAGCACTGTTTTTAAATACACCTCTGGTCTGTTTGCTTCATGCATGCACACCATCAAGCCTCTACAGAGACTGGTATTTTTCACAGTTTAGGAGCTGTGATTATTAAATAACTTAACCACATGCAAGCTTTACAAGGAGAAATATGAAGAAATACAATTCTTTCTAAACCTCATACTCTTCAGCAATACATTTCATTTGTCTACAATTTTTCTCGAAGACATCTGAGCAGGAATTCCGAGAGTTACATGTTTTCCAGTGGTGTTTCCATGCACGTGTGAGTGTTTGTGTTTGTCTCTGTATGTGATTTGTTTGCATGTGTATATAAGGAGCATGAGGGTGTCTGTACACATTTATCACACATTCAGTCAGCAGAGGTTATACGGGCAGTAAATATTGCACAGACTGGAGCTGCAGAGATGTGCCTACCCCAATATCCCTTGCTGTGAAAGATAGCCAGGCTCTAAGGATTTCAATCTGCCACATTATTTGATTTTTGGGAAGATTTGTCTTCCCTTCTGAGAATGTACGGGGTTCTCAATATGTGAGAAATGACTCTTGGTGATTTGGAGGTTAGGATACAAATATGAAAAGTGCAGTTTTCAGTTTTAGTGCTATGACTCTTTCACCAGGTTATTTTATTCATTCCAGCACTGTCTCTCAGTATTCTAAAATACATTTTTTTCTACTAAATAGACTCATATTCTTAAATTTTGCCACTGAAAATGTAGCAAAAATGACATTTTTGTACTTTCTCCAAAATGTGAGCTTCTACTTATTGCATAAATAGACACATGTAAATCAAATTCAGTTACTTATATGCATAGAGATGGATATTAAGTGTGATATCAGGAATTTTTCAGGAGTACTATTGACTTTTTGAAATCTTTTAAATAGGTTTTATTAATTTGTGTTTTCATTTCCAAGGAAGGTGTTCATTCAAGCTGAAATCACTAATTTCCAATAAAATTTCAATGATGATATCAGAGGTATGAGGTTTGATTTCTCATCACTGAATTCCAGCTAAGAACTATGAGCAGAATTCTGGTCTGTTGTTCTCAGCATTGTTTCCATCCCTGCTCTCCTAAGGGAAGAGTTCCGTGGCTGTTGGATGGATGAAGAGCCCCCTGCTCCTTCTCTGTTACCTTCTGGGCTGTGATCTGAAAGTCTCCAATCATAGGTTTTCCCCCACAAAAATACTTTTCCTAGGTCTGGATCTAAACCATGCGTGTGCTGATGGTCTTCCTCTCCCTCTCTTGTATGGAAAATAAACCAACAGGGGACAAATTCTGGTCTTTTCCAGGCACTTGGGCACGTGTCTTTCAGGCAAACAAATGAACTTCAAATGGGGGACTGGAATTTGGAAAGTCCTTTCCTTTGAATTTTAAGGGTATTTGAGTAATTGGGAATTACTCAAAATGTTGTGGCTGTCTGAAAACCAAATTGCCAGTGTCTGCAGGGACAAGGTCATGACCATGTGCAGGACTTAGGGGGAGTGAGGATGCAAAGGGGTCAGGGAAAAAGAAGATCTTTTCAGTCTATGATTGTTATTGTGGTGAGAAACTGAGTCAAATTCCTAAGTGCCACATCAGAGATCTTTGCAGATGCAGTTTTAAGTCGCATTGTGACATATTTTATTAACTGTATTAATGTCGATCTATTATGGATAAAAGCAGCAGAATTCTGCTGCTGACTCTGACTCTATGTGAACACGTGGATGTGTGTTCATATCTGGGGTGAAAAATGGTTCAGATCAGGTTCATTGGGATTGAAAGGTAAGGTGTCTTTATTGTATTGTTGACTGATTTTTGTAGATTGCTAAAAATTGTTTCCCTCCCTTTGAAAACAAATGTGTTTGGAGGTGGAAGTGAAGAAGAAAAGTAATTCTTGGAAAACTATATGGTACATTTTTCTTTGTTATTTAACTAGAAGAATCTATTTCAATTCCTAAAGATAGTACAAAAAGATTTAAGGGATTGTTTTTTGGTTTTTGTTTGTTTGGTTTTGGTTTGTTTTTTTTTAATTTTTAAACTTACCTGAGGTAAAATTGTGGTTTTTGTATAATAAACTACCTTCTAACTTTGTTGCATTTTATTTCTTGAAATAGATTAAAATAAAATTAAAAGCAAGTGCTTTTGCTTGCCAGTACCCAGTTATTATAACTACCTAAACACACAGGTACAGATATTTTAAATTATACACTATGAAAGCATAAGTATTTTCTACCTTCTGTCTTCTGTGTTCCAAAGTCTCTGGTTTTGGAGGTGTTTAACATGAAACTCTCTGTAGTCAACCCACCAAGGAATCAAACTGAAGGTGGAAGAGGGCTTTTCTTTTTAAATAAGTCTATTTGTAAACAAAACTTCAAGAGGGGAGGAAAACATTGGATTATGTTCTCAAGCTTAGCAGAAGGGAAGCAACAACTTCTCCAGCCTGCTGAGATTTTGATTGCTATTGATTTCAAAGTTAGAAGCCCAAACAACTGCAATTTATACAAGGAGCGTTTCTCCCAACTCGTGTTGAACTCAGGACTCCCTGAGAGCTCCAGCTAAGAGCTGCTGCCACTCGTAGAGGGGTGTGAGCTGTTGTTGTCAGCAGCAGTGATCAGCAGTGTTGCATTCACTGCTCACAGTCCGTGCTGAGTCACCTTGATCTGTAATATTTTCTAAACCTGAGCAGGAACAATGGATTTACCAAAAACCCTTCAAGAAAATCTTGGTTGTAACTCCTTCAAATAACAGTAAGCTACTCTATCCAAATACAGATATCTAATACTTTTCAGAAGTGTCTCCTTAGGCACACTGGATGCTTACCTTTTTAATTCTTATTTTATACATTGTAGAAGCTCATACATAAGTAGAGATATAGATACAAACAAAAAGATAAGGTAATTTTCTAAAACTTTCTTGTTTTCTTTATAAGACAGTGTTCAAAGACATTTTCTGCTGCTTAGAAGCATGAGGCTGAATGGAGGTTTGAACAGCCCGAAGTAGATTTTTAGTCTAACAAAATGACATTGTGACTAATTTAAAAAACATCGATAAACAGATTGGTGTTTGCTTACACATGAGGCAATCATCAAAACTACTGATTTTACAAAGAGGCTGGAGGATTTGATGGATCCATTTTAAGCAACTCGTACAGCCAAAGTTGTAAATCAGTCCCCACTAAATGATATTTCCTGATTCCTTCCCTTTCTTCATCAGGTTTATTGTAAGGCCACTTCTGTGCATTATGACTTTGGGCAACTTTTAACTCAACTTACTTCATTTCCTGTCCATCAAATATTGTATTTGTTCTTCCATGTTGGAAAATAATACATTTATGGTCTAACATTGTGAGATTTTTGTTTTCTTGTCTTTAATGGATGGTTTAAGATTTTCTTATTGCTATGTTTTCCTATTTTTATATTAATATATTGAAACAATGGTGGGGGGAGGTTTGTGTAAGAATTCAGACATTTATAAGATCTTACACTTGGTGGTGTGTCAATTTGACATTTGACGAAGGCACTGTGATAGCAACCACAGTAATTATCACCACATGTGTAAACCCTGGGCAATATATTATAAACATTTAGGATATGTTGGTGGGTCACACAATATAGATCTATTTCTTACATCAGAATTCTTAAAGATTGCAGATCATGGAATCATAAAATGATTCAGGTTCCGAGGGATCTGTGAAACTCACCTGCTCCAATCAAGGGACTCAAAACCAGACTCTTTCTGCTCAGTTTTCTGTGGCTCTTTTTCAGCTGACTTCTAATATTTTAGGATCCTCAAGAATATGTAGGTATTTCAGTGGAAATCAGAATCTTAATTGTCATTATGAATCCACTACCCACATGTATAAATATCCAATGAATTCAAATTACTTATAGCTGAAAATGGTTTAAATATATCTATTTGTATGCATTTTTGGCGTGAAGCCCAAAGTACACTATTTGCTGCTCATTTGTATGGCTCATCAACTTTTGTATTCTTCTTTATTTTATAAATACGTTGTGAGTATTTATTTGAATTTCATGTAGTTGTAGTGAAAGGACTGAGAGGTTGGCACAGTCTTGATTTTTTTTCTCACAGTGGGTGAGAAACCATCAGACCTCTTCAGAAACTTATCTGGAAGGTTGGATATTAAGAGCAGACAGGAATGACTGAATAATTCTGTCAGGAACAATTAAACCGGGAAAATGGAATTGGAGGCAAAAAAAGGCTTTTGATGCTTCCTGTATACAAGATATACAGTGGTGCAATTATCTGCTTCCAGCTCCCAAGCATGATTTATTAGTTACAGTAGTTTGGCTTTGAAACACTGAACATGGCTAAGACAGCATGTGCTCAGTTGTGTGAGGGCTCCAACATCTGTCCTGACAATCCTCTTACAGGCTGCCTTTGAGGAATTAGGAAATGGCAACATGAGTTCTGAAATGGATATGAAACAGCCAGAGTTAGGAGAGGGGGGTTGGAAGAGGAGATTCCATTATTTCATTGCCCCTTTTTAACACATTAACTCCTTGAACTGTTTGTTTTTATTATTCCAGATGGTAGCAAGATGCATATAAATGAATAAAATGAAATAGAACAAATCAAATGCTTGGCTGCTGTTCAAGAGCTGCTAAGGCTGAGCTTTATTAAATTCACATGAGGATATGATAACTGTGGAATTTCATACAATGAACTGCACTAATCTTACTCACGAAGAACATAATTTTTCTTGAGATAGATGAGAGAATCTGAAATTTTGTCATGGAAAAAACAAAGCCCCTTTGGAGCTTTATTTTCTGAGGGCATTCACTACTTGAGTGAAATCTGTACATGTCCCACAAACAGAATCTTCATGCACAATCCGTTTTTACACATCAAAAGTTTCAAGGGTTTGTTCTTTCTCCGTGGCAAAGTGGAGAATGCTTCAAAGTAATCTAATGTGTTCTGTGTTAAAACTCTTCCCTGTGTCATCTGAAGTCTCTTTAGGAATAAGCATATTTATGTTTTTGAAGGGGGCAAAAGCATTAAAAAATAAAATTATATTGGATACATTGGAATGTACTATGGGAAATTTTTTATAAGAACTGATGAATCATTACCTTCCAAAACTCATGTATAATTGGAGTGGACATCACATGGAAATAAAATTAAAAACAGTAGAAGGCAGCTGCTGTTTTGATGAAATCTCATGTTCTTGGTTGGGTAATGTCAAACGTAAATTTTGTTTTGTGGGGCTGAATAACTCTTTCAGTGTTGTCTCCTTTGAAAATGAGTGAGAGGTACAACCTGTCTGCTTGATAAACTGAAGGAATTAATCGGTGCCACAAATGTAGAACTCACCTGAACACTACCTGCACTTGTTCCTGAAAACAATGGTCTACAAAAAGGAAAATGGCCAGACAAAGGCTGACGTGTCATAACAGATAGAGACCCTTTTCTCCTTGTGAAACCAGCCCAAATGAAAGCTCAGATTTAATCAGAACTGGTTTGCCTCTCTCTGTGTCAATCAAACCTTTTATATTGATAATCTGAGGAGAATAAGGTAGAGAACACAAAGTCTACTTTTGTATTATTAAGATGAAAAGATTCTGCTGGGGTTTGATAACACTGGAGATGCAGAGGCTGTTACAGAAACATAATGAATATCAAATATATCTGCTAAAAGGACGTTTTATCAAGATAAAATCCTGATGAAAAATGCCACTTATTCTTTATTTTCCACCAGACAGGTTTAAAGACTGCAAGTCAAGAATGTAGATCTGTATTTAATGGAGGTATTTAGTTTAGAACACTCTGTACTGAAATATGAACCTTGAATTCAGTTGCTTCTCATCTGATCTAAAAAAAAAATTTAAAAATTAGACTCATTTCTTGCATATTCAAATACAGAATAGTCTATTAATAAATTAGAATTTACCAGTGGATGTCACAACCTTATGGGTAAATCTGTACAACTTGTCACTCCAAATGAATTCTGTAGCATTTGAACTCATTTCAGTGTAACTAATTTTGTTTGTTGTTTGTTTTTAAATTATTTCCGGAAGAGAAAGTATCTGACCAGTCACTTTTAATTTATACATCTCAGAAGTACTGGGTTCCATGAGAGATGAAGTCAGATTTGGTACAATGAAGCAAAAGTTGTCATATGCTAATTTTATATGATAGGTCAATGACTGGGATTTTTGTTTTGGGTTTTTGTTTTGTTTTGTTTTTTTTAGGGTAGGATAGGGTTATTAGTCTGCGGTTATTTTTTTTAATTGCTTTCTGTTTAGGGTGTTATTCAGGAAGGAGAATGAGGAGCTGGAACAGGATGTTCCACTTCTGATCAAAAAAATGTTACGTGTTGGGAATTCTGAAGTGAATGTATCGTAATCTTCCACAGGGATTGTGGAAGATTGGCTTACACTGTTTGTGTTCCATGACTTGTGTGTGGTTGTAAGCTTTGTATGGATTTTCTCTTTTGTAATTGTTTTTCCTTTAGCCATACTGTGGCCCGAGATTGGAAGAAAAAGATAAAAGGTCAGAAAGGCTTAATAGCAATTTTGTTTTTGAAAAGGAGAGGCTGGTTGATCCAGCTTAAATCTTTACAGCTGGATCAACCAATAACGGTTGAATTACAGAGACAACTGACAAGTGCAAGACCTCATGGGTCAGCACAACATCAGCTGTAATCAGGAGAGTGAGAAGGAAAGGTGAATCCATAGGACATAGGGTGATAATATTTTGAGAGGATCTCAAAAAACAGATAGGTGGGAATGGAAACCCCCTTCTTTACCGTGTAAATGACAAAGAAAATAAAAGAAAACTGGATTTTGTTGTCCTGCAGTTTGGTGTGGGGTTGAGGATGATTGGGGTTTTCTTAATGAGAGACAGAGCTGCATTGGCTGTACCCTGTGGGGTTTACGGAGCCATATCCAGGTGTGATCCCACCAAAGCAATGGTCAGACCAACATTTTGTACCTATTTTAGTAGGAGAAGTGCTGAGGTGATGTTTTACTTGTTGCTATCTTTGGGTTACTTTAATTGTCTTTTGCACGTTTAGAGCAGAATGGCTGGCAGAGGGGATCAGGGAAGATGTAGAGTCAGGCCTAGATACCGACTGTCAGAGCACTGCAGCTTGGGGACAGAGAATAAGCAGAGCACCTACAGCCCTGCCATTCCCTTGGGATTACGTAATACTGGATGTGGAAGACAGACATTCATTGTGATTGCTTCCAAGTGATAACAGTTTCTGTTTTGAATGACTGTAAAGGTAATAGAATTTTTTTTTTTCTTTTTTTTATGAAAGACTTGGGTTGGAATTAATTTCTTCTGTAGGAGGTGAAGGCAGAGAGCCACACGGAGAGAATCACTGCTGTAGCTCTTTCAACCTCACACAAGCTGCAGTGAGTCACTCTAGCTCTCTTTCCTCTAGGTACTGTAGGAGGTAGCTATGTGAACACTTGGCTTTTAGATAGCTGAGGCTGAGTAAGATGATTTCTGAAATCTAATACAAAAATTATTTTAAAAACTAGGGCTCACAAAGCTGAGAACATTTTGAAGCCGTGACCTTCAGTCCTATAGGCAGATTGCTCTCGGTTGGAAAGAGTTGAGGGAATTAAAAGATAGATAACACAGAGAGTTTTCAAAGTAAGTAGAAGCATTGTACTCAGATATTTTCACCTCCACTGACTCTAATGTTAGGGTGCTTATTCCATGTATGTTGTTCAAAGTTATTTGAAATATTAGTAAATTTTACTGCGTAGAGAGAGATTAAATCCTCTGATACATTTCCCCTTATTTCTCTAGAATAAACAATTGATATGCTGTGTTATAATGATCATATCTCTTACCATTAATCTCTCCTCATTACATCCTTTTTGTATATGTGTTTTCACCAGTTTGATTCACCTGCCTTACTCGTTGCCATGAGCTGACAGAGACCCAAGTGCATTCATTCTGCCTGTTTATTTGGCATATCAGTTTTAACGAGTATGAACACAGCGAGGAAGGAACGGGGGTTTGGAGAGCCTGTATTCAGTGAGGAGGCACATGTCTCAGACAAACTGCACTGGATCCTGGTTCATTCCAGCAGACTGAAAACCGTGACTCAGGGGAAAGTGAGAAATCTTGTCTTCAGGCAGTGGATGGTGTAAGCACTTTCTTTTTTTGCAAAGTTCACCGGTGTCAACGTGCATGACCGTGTCTCCTTTGATGGCATCTAACCTCTGGAGGAGATGCCACCCCCTTTGTGCTGTGCTGGCACTCACGGCAGTGACGGTGGGGTCTGTCAGGGGGACCTGGGTCAGCCCCTTTGGCAGCACATCCTCACCAGGCAAGGTTCGTGTCACGGCAGAGGAGGCAGAGGCAGCGGCATCCTGAGCTCTGGCCCTGCTCTGCTGATCCATCACTTGCAGCAAAGCATTTTGGGAGGGTCAGTCCACAGAGAACTTCTTTCAGAAAACACTTGATATTTTGCCATAAAAGTACTCCTACAAAGCCTAAACTGAGTTAATGGTTTTAAAGACCTCCTGATCCTCTTGGATTAGGCCACCAGGGCTGCTTTTGGAAAAACTAGACTAAGAATGATAATTTGTCAGTATAATAATTCTGAGATGCATTATAAATGGAAAATATTGCATTCGGTTGCCAATTTCCTCTTCCCTGAAACTTTTGGAAGACTGAGCAGCACAGCTGCATCTTTATGCACAAGTGTAGGAGCAGAAGTTGGAAGTAGGGTGATGGGAAGATGGGAAGTGGGCACTTGGAGGGGGAGGATTTTATCCAAATTAAATCTAGAAACACCTAAAATGTCACAGAAATATTTAAAGCAGAAGAAACTTATTTCTTTGCATAACTTTTGCTGAAGTCCAAGAATTTTGTCATGTATTGGGCAGTTTTTAATCTATTCTTCCTTTGGAAGGAGCATTGTGTGGGGTGAAAAAAGCCTTATGATGTGGGAAAACTGAAATTAAACTCCACTGTAATACTATTCTGCCTTTTTTTTTCCTTTTTTTTTTTTTTTTTTCTTTTTTCCCCCATAGTCTATTGGTCCTTACTGTTGCTGGACACAGACATCCCAAATCTCATCAACTGCTGTCCCATGTGATATTAATTATCACATTTATTGTGATCTCCAGAAGGATGTCAGAGTCTAACTAGACACTTGAACTATATTTTCAGCATAAGTACAGCTCTTGTCAGGGTTTGTGTTTTAGGGTGGTGAGGCAAAGCTGCTCTTACTCTGTGATAATGATTTCAGGCTGGAGAGGCTTCAAACCTGAACCTTCCTGAGTAGTCCTGATACTCACATGCAAGATTGAAGGAGTAGAGAAAACCCAACCTCAACACAAACTATATTTAAATCTAGTTTCTATTAAGATAATTTGACAGAAAAATTACTTTTGATGGCTGCATGTTGGTAAACCTTAAAAAAAAGAATTTCTATTATTGCTGTTTCTTATTTGGCTGATTTCTTCAAGGCTACATCTCAAAGCTATTTTAATGGAAAACCAAAGTTGCAGTTATTATCTGATCCTTCATCTAATTTGCTTTCTTCTAGTTTGGATAAATAACATGCTGTTACTGTAGGAAAAAAAAGAGCAAGATGAAAGTATAAGGAAGAAGTAGAATGATTTTCTATAAAGACCTCTTTGCAATACTGTACATCGTATTGCATTGTATTTATTCACAGCTTTGCACTCGAAGGAAACTACAGGGAGATGAAATCTCAAGAGGAAAAGCCCCATGAAATGAGACCAAACAATATCAGAGCATAAGGTGTCTGGCTAACCTTTAAAAATGCATTTCAGTCCCACACAATTTTCCTCAATCAGAAGCAAATCTGCAGCTCTTTAGCAGCAAACCAATCAGTTGGGTTCTCACTCACTTTGATGTGTGAGTTGAAATTTAATACAAAAAAGAAAAGACCTTTTGGGAAGTCATATTAATGGAGGTTCATTTTCATTATGTCCAGTTTTCTTTCATTATTGGATACTTGTGGGGATAGGTCTTTTCCCTGGAGTGCCCTTCTCTAGATTATTTTGTTGTGCGTGTGCTCCTTCACAGGCCTTGAAATCAGTGTGATATTCTGCTACTGCTTTCTCCCATCTTATCTTGCTGTATTAAATTCAGCTGTGAAATTTCATAGGTTAAAATTTTAGAGTCATTTGTCCCTCACTGCGCTTTGCCACATTTTATTTTTCTGTTCAGTGGCAAAAGGTTGCTATTGCTTTCTAGGATAGCATTCATTTGGAGCTTTATATGCAACCAAGGATCTTTGCATGATCTCAAGTGCTGAACAACAACCAAAAAGTGAAGTATTTTAGTAAATTGCTGGAGTTAATGACCCTTATAATGATCGAGGGTCATTATCTGCTTTTAGCTCACTCTATTACCTACTTCTACTGACTCAAAGCACTGGAACTTGATTATCATAGTGAATAAGTACTCGTGTTTTACAGTGGAATCACAGGCAACAGCACTTGCTCAGGAGTTGAAGCTGCTGAGTGCCACTGGGAGAGTATGAGGTCATTCCTTTTTTTCCAAAATTCTTCTCTACACGCCTGAGATGGGCTATTCAAAACTGGACAGACAAACTCTGCTCTCAGTGCTGAAGCATAACCACTAACTTCTGGGGAAGCACAGTAAGGTCAATGCACAACACTCTACAAAACTCCATTTATCTGGTTTTCATTCCAGGTTATCATTAAGAAGGCAGCCAGTATGAAACAGGGAGTTTTACTGTGAGAGCATGTGTCATTGGAACAGCTGGAGTTACAGATAACTCCATTACTGTCACTCTTTTATCTAATGCCATATTGATTTATTTTCAAATTACTTAATTTTTCAGTGTTCTGCACAGTTTAGAGATCCATCTTTTCAGCCACATGCCAAACTGGTATGGACTACACTGAAAATTATACCTTTTATGACATTATATCAAACCAGGTAATTCTGTGTGTCTGTATAATGAAGTGTTACATTAAGCTAAACTGAGCGTTATGTCAAATTAAACTGTAGTTTAATTCTCAAATTTGAAGCAGAAGTTACTTTGGTTTTGAGTAATCAGAAAGTGTGTACCCACGTTTATTCTGCTAGTTGTCTACAGAAGAAAAAAAATGTTTAAAAATTTGGAAGAATTTAAATGTTGAAGGCTGACAAAGGCCTGTGTTTAGAGCCATTAAAATCAGGGCTCCTCTGCTGATCCACTGCTGCTCACATCTGTTCACTGGGGGTTCTTTCACCAGGTTAAGCCAGGACTGGATGAATCCAAGTTTAAACAAGACCACTCTGGTTGATAGCCCAGTGGTTTGATCAAAGTGAGGCATAATGCATCAGTTACCTTGCTAACTGGAGAGGGAAGGAATTGTCAGCTCAGGAATGATGATCTGAACACTCTTTCAGGAGAGGGAGATTACTGTGAAGCAGCAGAAGCGAAGGAAAAGTTGTCTTCCATTTTAGCAGTGGAAGTTTTAATGTATAGATCTTTGAATGATAAAGAATTGTGATTAATGTGTTGCTAAGTTCTGCTGGTCATCCTCACCAGTCATCCCGAGAAAGGGCAGATGGGAACTAATGAATATTTTGTGGGAAATCTTCAATTTTAGTGAAATGAAATGTTGCTCAAGCAAACAGATGGAACAAGGACAGAAGGAACAACTCAAGACAGTGCCTGTTATATATACTGAAAAAATGTGAAATTAAGATTTTGATTCAGTGAATTATGAGAGAGCTGTGATATGATGATTCTTGATCTGTATTTGGAGAGAACTCCTGTGTTGCCTTCCTGAAGAAGTTGCTTCACGCTGTCCTGCATCCCTTTTCACTTTGGAGGCCAACATGTAAGGCTTGGCTCAGGCAGCTGGATGCAACAGGAAACTTGTACTGACCCCCTGATCTGTTTATCTGCAATTTTGTTCATAGACACAGAACAACATTCACTTGCAGCACAGTTTGTTGAGTCTCATCCTAAAATTCACTGGAAAAACCAGAATTTTTTTTATTAAGGAAATTAACCAGCCTATTCACAGTAGAAGCTAATGACTATTCTTTTGGCATCCCTACAGTCAGATAAACACAGTCATAGATTTTCATATTTCAGAGGACGTAGGAGCTCACCATCTGGAAATCATCTGCATTATTTTGACTACATCTAGAACAAAAGATGGAGCTTAGTAGTCTTCAGTCTCTATTAGCTACATTCCCGTAAAAAGGACATGGCAAGCTTTTTGAAAAAAAAAAAAAAAAAAATCAGGGTAATTACTACTGTGAATTATTGACCACTTGTTCCACATATTGGGGACTATTAACCTTGTTATCCATTATTTAAAGGAACTATATCACTTCACAAAACTGAGTATTCTTAGGTGGCCAGCAAAAAGATTTTATTAAGTTGGAACAATTGTCTAATTATCCTTCAACAATTCACAGTCTAAGAACAATTGCCCTTTTAGCAAAATGAGTATAATGAACCACTCCAGAGAACTCAGAGTTTGTGCACTATAGGAATCTATGCGTGTAGGTATTAAGCAGTAGGAGAATTTTCACAGCAGATGGGACCCATTAATTAGAGGGAAACCAAGAACAGAACCCAGAAGGGTCTGAGACTGGATTAGGGATGTACTGTTTCACCCTAAAGAGAAGCTTCTCAGCTGTGCAGTGTAAGTGATGCCCCATTAGAAGGATTTCACTGAGGATCTCTAGTTTGGTTTGACTTGGAAGAAGAAATGGTAACTGGAGAATGGACGAGTGATCCTTGTGTGGGATGTTTCCTGGTACACACATTCAAAACAGACTTTATCTTCCTGGGAAGAAAAGTTTACAAGTTATTTGTTATATAATGACATTTTTCACCAGGTAGAGGCAGCTGGAGCTTCTTTGGTAAACAGAGTGAGGGGAAAAAGAAACCTCCATATGACTAGGAAAGTAAGGATGAATTTTAATTTTAAGTTTTGAAGAACTTATGATAAATTCTATTAAAAAAAAAAAAGAAAAAGACGACAGAATTCCTAGATCTCATAATCATAAATTGTACTGATATCCAATGGAATATTTAAAATAAAAATTTCCCCACAAATTTTTAGGCTTAGTATTTCTTGAATTAGCATTTAGAATGAAATAGCAACCAAAAAAGAACAGAATCCAAATCTGTTTGCCTTCCTGTTCTCTAAAGATTTCATACTCTTACAGATAATAGAAATGCCTGTGAAGCAGTAACATGGCCACTCAGCTCTGAAAGATGCCAGATAAAAGTCTAATTCTTCATTCAGAGAAGTCCATCACTTTCATTTCCAGTCTTACTTGCACTTATTGTCAGATAGGGTCTGTCATATTTTCATAATTAAGATAAATCTATAGGATTCACTCTCACTGAGTGATGCTCTCTAAGTTCTGGTCCTCCACCTGCATATGAAATAAAGATGATGAATAGATACCATCCATGTATTTATAAGATGTACACCGTGGCAACTGGATAGATTTATCTTTGTCTTTGTTTTTATTTCATGAGGTTCATCCTCTCCTGTTCTGGTAGCATGAGTAGCACCCGTGCAATTCAGTTAGAGGTTTTAAAATCTATGAAAACTATAGCTATAGGCAGAATTAAAAACCTTAATTAAAAGTAGGGGTAAAAAAAGAGCCCTTTTTTGTGTATTTATGTACAAATAGTCACACAAAATCAAGAATATCAGAGAGATCTTTTAAAGTCACATCTCAGTGGTGCCACACTAATTTCTGAGAGCACACTCTGCAAATCCTAAAGCATGACAGAAAGCTGGTTGTGACCCTTCAGCCATGAACTCCAGAAACACAGGATATCCCAGAAAACGTTGCATTTTGACACCAGACAAGCTGCCTCCATGACCTCTCCTAATTCCAGCCTTTCACCCAGCTCGGTGCCTGAAGCAGAGCCAAACTCTCATTTTTTGGGCAAAGTGAAGAATGGTTTGGCATTCTGGGAGATATCTCAAAGTGCTGGGGTTTCCTAGCTTATATATTCTTTATACTCATAGGTAAGGAGCTTTGTTGTTATTCCATATCTTAAAGCATACTTAAGTTAGAAAAAAATAAATGCAAAAGCACCACCATTTTTGCATAGCATTTAACAGGTTACATCATCACAGCTGTTCCTAAAGACTGATGGAAAAACCAAATCTGTGTCTGGTCTCCTCGTGCAATGGTTACTGCAAGTTTATTTCACTGCATTCAGCAGAACATGGGGAGTGCATGATTGGAATGATGGCCCGAAATGATCCAGCAGCATAAATTACCACAGCTGAACAGTTCTTTTAATTCAAACTGAGTAGCAGTGTAGTGGCGTTACACGGTGATTAAAAAGTGGGAACATCTCTTAGACTTGGCCTTGTATTCTGCCAAGCCAGGAAAATATATCTCAGCCACTCAAGTGAGAAATCTCTAGATCACTTTTTGTTTCAGCTGCAAAGCAAAGAACATTTCAGCTGCACACAATGAGCAAATCCCCCTGTGGCCCTCCATGGCTCCCATGCAGATTAGGCTGACCTGCGCTGCAGTCCTTCAGGGGCTGGCTCTGTCTCAGTGGGCAGTGTAGCTGAAGCCTTTTGGTGCTTGCAGAGGTGTTTGCTGGGTTAGGACACCTCATAAATTCTTTGCCAGCACACGTTCTCCAAAATAAGATTTATTCTCTGTGTCTGATGCCCTCAGTTATGAGGGTGCTGCCTTGGGGTGTGTGGTGCAAAGTGCATGGCTGGGACTGGACCAGTGGTCCTTGCCCAAATTCCCATGGAGTTTTGGGGCTTTGTTAATGTTCATACAGCATTTTAAAGATGAGTTGTGATAGCTAACATCATCTATTATTGTCATTTATATGAAGAAATATATTCCGTTGTATGTATTTGCTTCCACAAAAATAATCTGAAAGGTTTCCAAATGCTGAAGAAATATAAGTTATGGAAACACAGACCTAGCTTGGCATGATGTCAACAAACCAAATGCTACCAATATAACACTGGGGTTTAGCTACATTCAGAAATGAGTAACATACTTGGTCATGATATCTGTAGCCTAGAAAATATCCTTTGGAATTTAGCCTCTGGTGACAGGAAAATAATAAATGAAGGGATTGTATTCTGTACCAAGGTTAAAAGTAAACTAATGGAGTTTTAATGATCTTACTAAAACTAGAAAACTCTTTTTTTCTGTCGAAATGGGTCATTCAACCAAACCTTGGCTGGGCAAAGGAATTAACCATCTATTTTCCGACTTTGAAACCAGTGTCCGTGTCAGTTTTAGTTTGCGTTTTGTGTAGCTGTCTGAATTTTGTGAACACACTTTCCCATAACAGTTGTTGAGACATCCTTAGTTCAGCATACAAGGGTAACGTGCATGCCATGCAGTGGTTGAGAAAGAAAGGGAGAAAGAAATCTTGGCCACCATAAATCAATCGGTTCAAAGATATTGACACTGTATATTCTGTTGTAGATTGGCTTTCCTGTTACCACCGCCTACTGCCACTACTTAGACAAGGAACAGAGCTCAATTCCCAACGTGAAGATTCAAATTGCTTTTCTGGTGCTGTTTGTTCCAAAGCAGGAGTCAGAATCCCTCCTGCAAGTTTTCTTCATGGCCAGAAATGAAGATTATGCAGTGTGGTTTCATATTTTAGTGGTGGCAAACGCACCTTGCAATTGATTCAAGTTAGATGCATAAAAAAATGAGAATGACACGGCCACCCACAGGAGTGATAGAGAAGGTGAATTAGGGAGAAGCTTCTGTTTACAGAAACAAAGCACATTTTCAGTCAATCATGTAGTGTGTT
Source organism: Callaeas wilsoni (assembly GCA_013398955.1). NCBI lineage: Eukaryota > Metazoa > Chordata > Aves > Passeriformes > Callaeidae > Callaeas > Callaeas wilsoni. The sequence goes on along the minus strand of VWPU01015674.1, from coordinate 589,661 downwards.
ATGCTGCTCGTACAGAATAAGTTTTCTCACCTGTAAGCACTGACATAACAGGACTGAGTTATGGACTGCAGTATGGCACAATTATATGTATTTCTACCACTTTTTAGAACAGTGGGACTACACTAAATTTAATTTAACTGCAAAATTTCTCCCTCAGCACAACTACACTGCCTCAGTCTCTCTCAGACTATTTAATGCTTTGTTCTTGTCAGAAGAATTTCCTTAAGAACATAATGCTTCAGCACAGTCTATGTTTAAAACTTCCTTTAAATGCAAAGACAAAAAAAAAGAAAAAAATTGGGTTTTCTTGTACTTTCCCAATAATGGATTGCAGAAATCACCTTGGCTTACCCTGCATTCCTTCCTCAGGCTAAGTTCCCATGGAAGTGTGACTTTGATGGAAGTAATGAATAAAGAGTGCTGAACAGGACCCATTGTCATTAGGCACGTATTTTGAAAAGGCTTTAGGAATGATAAACTGCACAGTTGCAGTGTTGCTATTTTATTTTATATTTAGGAAAGACCGATGGCATTTGGGATCTTCTAAAAGAGCAAAATGGATAATAAGAAGTATGTTCTTTCAGGTTCCATGAAGGAACTTTCTCGTCAACTTCTGTCATGCTCCAAAAAGTGCAAAATATTTTGTTAGAAACTAAATGAAAACTTCCACAAGGAGCAGCTTTTTTGTCAGTGTAACGTAAGAGGAAGTCTTCTGAGAATTCACAGGATATACAGTGGTTTAAAGATTAAAAAGCCAGCAACGTTACAAACAAGGAAGAGGTCAGATGGGGCCATCACACACACGGACATTGAATAATTCAGTGTTTTGCTGTGTGTGTCACCTGCAGAGCTCAAATACTTGAGCAAAGTGCAGAATCATGGCTTGCTGAACCATGGTAATAGCACAAATTATGAAAGGCCAATATTAATAATAATTAACAAGCACCACTCAGAGCTTTGGGCTCTTGTGAAGGGCTCAGCTGGTAGAAGGAAGAACAAGCTCCATGGCAGGTGCCCCACTCAGCAGCCCGGCCTGAGCTGTGCATCTTGCACTGGAGCATGTGGTCAGGCCTGGAAACATAAATCAGACAATAGTTTTATTTTCCTTTGTATAATAATTGGTTTTCTCCGTGGAGCATGAGATGGAGAACAGTAATTAGCAGCTGGGAGTGAGAGCTGGCGCTAGGCAGCCGCTGGATAAGTCATTAGGAGTGACAATGAGTCTCTCTGGGAATCGTGTCCAGGGTGTCACTGCTGGCTGCAGCACAAAGGAGCCCCACAAGGAGCCTGATAGGAAATAAAAAGCATGCAATTAGGAAATACAAAAGAGAAAATTACTTTGAAACTCAGTAGGGGTGCACGGCAATCCGGTGCTCAGAAGCAGATGAAAACTGCCTCGGTCAGAGTGGAGGGGTCCGGGTTCCTCTCAGCACTAAGGATAATGAGAGCATCGCCAGGCAGTCTGTCAGTGCAAACCCCACTACTTAAAGTGTCACAACTGCCAAGGACAGTTTGACTCATCTGATGACAGCGCTGAACCCATGTCACTTAGAGGCAATCAACAAATTAAGTTTGAGTTCTCCAAAAGATTATCTCAATTTAAAGACGACATTGGAATCAATAGGCTTTTGGATCTTCTAGGAAAAGAGGGATGTAGGTTGATTCAAGTTTACAAGCTTTAGACAATGGTCTGTTAAAGCAATTACAGTCACATGCCAGGCTGGTTGGAAATCAATATCTGCAAATGTGAGATATTTGCATCTTTTTTTTTTTGGGCACAAGCCTATTTGAAATAAACTAATCATTTTCCCTCTCCAGGCTTTGAGTTACTGCTGTTTAAAATCCACTTTATAGTCTACATTCAGGATTCTTAGAATCAGGTAATAATATTACAAATAGTCTGGGAAAAAAATGAATATCAGACCTTGTTTAAAATTACCATCATGCGCACTGTTAGAAAGAACTTGAATGTTCTGTGAAATGAACTTGGTTTACTGTCACTTGTCCTTCCTTTGCTTTCAGGTAGATTTGAAGTGTATCATTGCTGCAATGCCAGCTTTCTGTAGATTTACTTAGCCACCTCTTCAACAATCTTGATGGACTATTTTGATCTTTTTAGTCCTTTCTCTGAGTAATTTTAAACAAACACTAATTAAAGCTTTTCTATTGAATAATACATGTGCTTCACCCTCCAAAGTTTAGCTTAAGGGACTCACATTGACAAAAATACATTATATTCCTTTCACTTAATTTCATTAGTGGGACTTCTTTGACTTTTTGGGAACATACAGCTTTTTCTCCAGAGCATGTTAGAGCACAGAACGATTAGCAGAGCATTAGGAGTAACCGCAGCCCAGGAATAATGTCAGTTAGCCCTATGGCAGTACGTGAGTTCCAGGGCAATTTGGAGATGTTCTGCTCAATGGTGTATAAAATAGGGATGCACTGCATTGTACTTGAGGCATTTTCTCTAGAACTCCAGCCAAGTCTGAGACACTAAATAATCCAGACTTATATTTTCCCAGTTTACCAAGCAGTATATTTTATGCACTGTGTTGATAACAGAAGTCCACTTAAAATCGATATTTTCTTTTGGTATGCAAACCTAGGAAATGTGGTGTTTATGCTGCTAAAACTCAAAAGGAGTTCTACTGAAATCAAGTGGGGTTTATTGGTGTAAGAATAGGTTAAGGGAGGGAAGAATCATGCCATGAGAGGTGAGTGGAAAAGCATTGGCATTCTGCTGTGAGGAGAAGCTTCCTGCAATAATGAGAGCATAGCAGAGGCCAAGCAGAAAGCAATACATTTGGGTTCAGCATCACATTCACTTTCTGTGGGCTGAGAGCACATGGGAACAAAAGGAAATGCGAGCAGTGATTTCAAATATTTCTTGTTATCCTTTCATTTCTTTACTGCTTTCTCTCCCTTTCTGTCAGTTATCAGTGATCATCATTTTAAAACCACTTGTAGTTCTGGGAACAGTTCGTGCTCCTTTGCTGAAGCATTTATGATTGTCAGTAAAACTTTTCAGGCTATCATTTTATTTAATATAAGCCAGTCTCATTCTCTTTCAGGCTACTAGATGCATTTTTCTTTTTCATCAGCCAGTCAAGTTGCATGGCTGTGCTCTATATGTGAAGTTTTGAATTAATGTTCTGAATTAAATTGCACTTATTCTCATTTTACAATAGCTCTTGCTCAGCCTTGGTGGTGCATGTCTATTCATATGCAGGCAAGTTGCTAACACTGATAGAAATTGATAGATATCTGCTATTATTAATACAATTAATTTTTTTAAGTGCCTGGTCCAATAAAGTGAACAAACACAAAAACCGTCTGGACTACCAGTTTCAATGTTTGTTCTATAAAAATTCACATCACACACATATGAACTAACAATAATGCAGGTTCTGTTCAAACAGCAAGGAACTGTCCTGGTAAATATTTTTTCAGTTTAAAATGTTAACAAAAAGTAGTTGATAAACTAAAACGCAAAACTGGCTGAAATTCTGCCACTGCTGAGCGACTTCCCTTCACCGAGTATCTGCAGTTACAACTGCTGTTTTACAGATTTGAAAATCCAACTTCAAAACCTTGGCAGCAGTGCCAAGACTTCTCTCACTAGGTCACCCGCTCCTCCTCCTCCTGGTTCTCTGATCATTTCTGTGTTTTGTTATCCAACAAAATCTCCTCTCCTCTTCTATCCGCTGCTGCTCCTTCAGTCCGTTTTCCTCATTGTCCTGTCCTTGTTTCCTTTCCTGTCTCCCCCTAGATAAAATATCCGAATATGAGGAGTTTAAAGGCCATCACGATGCTGGTGGTTCACAATTCCACATCCTGGCTCTCCATCACCTATCTCCTGCAGACAGAGAACTGAAATGCAACAGTCAGAATTTTCCTGCTGATGGTTTTTCCCAAGCCCTGACTGCTTCTGGCTTTCGCTGTGTTGCATCCAGCTTTTCAACCTTTGGGGATGGGACACCACGAGGAGTGGAGCACAAACCCAAACAAGGCTGGTGCTTTGCCTCTAAAATAAGGAAAATCTTATGTAGCAATACAGGCTGCTGGAGAGCTGGGGTTTTCATATCAATGTGCAATAAGGCAGCAGCAGAACTAATATTTGGGGGAAGGGTTTGGGTTTTTGAGGTTTTTTTGTTTTGGTTTGTTTTTTTTTTTTAATTTCAGGGTTGCACACAAGATTTAAAGACCAGTCTGCCTGTGTTCTGTGGTTGTTACCTGAGGAATTGAGTGTGACCCTACACACCAGCCAGTCAGTGTTTCACAACAGCTTCCATTATTCCTCACCATCCTTCCAGATGAGAAATTTCTCTGACAGGAGAATTTTGTTTTTACCAAAACTCTTCAGGACACAGCTTTCTGCTAGCATAACTAATGGCTTCATTAGCACAGTTTAGCCACACGTGCAACCTTGGGCTTGTCATTGCTTTTGTTATGCCCCGAAGCAAGTTTCTTTCCAGGTTGTGTGCTCTGTTTAGCCACAAGTGTCCATCTGCACTTCCTTTCTGTGGCTTCTGGCTTCAGCTTGTGGCTGCATCTTTAGGGCACCTGCTGTCAGCCTGGGGTTCGGTCCACGAGCAATATTGTTAAAGTCATTGATAGGGCTTCAAAAATAATGGTTTCTTAAGAATATGTTTATTTGTGTGTGCCTCATGATTTTTCAACCGTCTTATTAGTGATACCTAATTATGGCAGTGTTACTGAGGGTTTTCAAAAGTGTTTTCTTTGTATTGGCTTGATTTTCTTAAGGTTAAAGCACCTATAAATAAACTGTTCCCACCTGACACTCCATTTAGAAGCATTTTCTATTTGACTCTTCCTCATGTGCTTTGATGCCCACACATTTGCTGCTTGCTAAACCCTCATTGTGATTTTCTGGGATTTTGCTCAATCTTGGATATTTTGCTTATTCATTTGTTTCAAATCAATAGCCTGAAATTAATGAATCACCTTTCACTTTCAACTGAGGAATTATTATAACTTACCATGCTGCAGATATGTTATCTTAAAGGCACATTGCTATAAATAATGGTTAGTACAATTTGATAAAATTTGATTCTTTTTGTGCATGTCAACTTGGGGACACAGGATACTGGACATAGCAGAACTTTCACCTTTTTTTTATAAAGTTTTTTCCTCACTTTTTCCTTCAAATTGTTCAAATGGATTATAGACAATATCGCAGCTTTGCAAAAAAAAAAGTATTTAAATATCATATCAATCACTCTCCTTGAAACACACCTATTTAAAACTCCTTAATCAAAATCTCTTTAATCACTGTCTTAGTTGTAGTAAACTTGAGCGAAATGTCTTTATTTTGTTGCCACAAAAAAATCTGTTAGACAACAAATGCTGGCCATTGTAAATGTGTCACTAAAAAGGGATTTTTTTTAATGGATTCCTGCCCTTTCTTTTCATTTTCACTGAAACCCTTTCTCCTGTAGGATTAAAAATCAAAAGACCAACTGCAAAGCAGATGTCTCAGGATTAGAATGCTAAGTTTTTTTGCTTTATTTCTTGATATAAAAAAAAAAAAAGAAAAGTAGATTATAATCAACATTGTTTATTTCACTGCTTGATTTCCTAAATACGAGCGACTGGATTATGAGCTTGTCTGTGGATAATCAGAAAAGGCCAAGAATTGCCTGTTTTGAAAATCCTTTCCAACTGGGGGTAGGAATCTGTATCTAGCAAAGCTGATGGCAGCTCTTAATTCCTGATTAGTGCCAGAAGAAAAGCTGTAGAAATTAACTGACCAGACAGTAATCAGAAAGCAGGGAGAGACAGAAACTTGGAATGCCTAATGGATAAACTCTGATGATTAGCCTGACAGTGGAGAGTTGTTGCAATACTCAGAGGGAAAAAAAAAAAAAAAAGAGTAGCACAACTGGAAAATAGTTGAAGCAACTTGTATATAATGATAAGAATTTGTGTGCTACTCATGTAGTTAAGTACTGGAATTGTCAGTTCTCACTTCTAGAGGCCCTGGAATACTTCACCTTAAGCAAACATTTACCTGTGTCTCAGACTGGCACCCCAGTGCTTCCCGGTGTGGTGCCTCGTGCCTGTGTGCACTGCACACCCACAGTGGAGAACAGCAGAGTAAACCTAGAGGGGTCCTCAAAACAGCAACTGAGGTTTTTTCTACCTTTCTTCCAGGACTGACTCCTGTTTATAAACTGCAGGGGATAACAAATTATTTCGATTATTTTTTCCCTTTGCGTTTTCTGTGTTTGCTTATTCTTCCATGTGCCACGCAGGTTCCCACCAGGCTGAATTTCCTCTCCGTGCTGTAGATAAGTCCTCAATGCTGAGTGCCCTGGGCTCTTAAGGCTGGGATCCCTGGTCTACCAATCATGTCTGGTAAAAAATAATTCATTACATCCTTACAGATGTTCCAAAATACGGTTTTTAAATCCCTCAACTGGAAAAAAAAACATTTGACAACATCTCTGAAGAATGCATAGCATTTTAAGAAGAGGTTCCATTCACGTCTGATAACTGCTGTGTGTGGTTTGGGTGGATTTGTTTCTTTGGTTGGTTTGTTAAGTCAAATTCCACCTGCTCACAATGTGTAGGAATGAAGGAAGTCCCAGCTAGGAAGCTTAGAGGTTTTACAGGAATTAGTTTGCAATGTGTCACAGGGTTTGTGGTTGTCAGCATTCGGGATCGTTCAGTGCCGTCAGTTAATCTGAAATGCCACGAGTCACCATGGCTCCTTCAGTGAGTGGGGATGCCTCAACTGACTTAATGTGTAATCTTTATGTTTTAATGTCCTCCGACCCCACGACACAGAAACCCAGTGGGTATCCTGAGCTGAGAGATGCAGTAAAAAAATTGAATTGTGACCCAAATTCTTAAGAAACTTTGATATCTTTAATTGTCCCAAGCAGTGGTTTGTAAGCTTATAGAATTTCAAATATTTTGCTGACTTGTGCCTGCACTTTTCCCATTATTTAATTTCTTGATCTACTTTTGAAATTATTCTGTTTTATTCCCCTGTTTTTTTTGTGAGTCATAGCGACCCAGTGGCCTAGTGCTAGTCACACATTTATCTTCTTCTGATGATGTGAAAGGAATGGTCATCAATGTGACCTTTCTCTTTTGAATAATCTTGAGCATTAATAGAAAATAATGCAGAATGAATAATGCACTCTGAAATTCTTCATTGTGAGTGTCGTGTCCTCCACAGTGTGCTTTCACAGTGAGACTAATTCTTTGTAATGGCTCTGGGGGTATATTTAGCTCGCTGTAATGTGACACTCTTTCCTCTCCTTAAAAGTTGCATCATTTTCTTGGAACTAAATATAACACAGTGCAGATCTTCCCTGGAATGCTAATAAGACTCACTCCTGCATTTGTGAGTCTATCACTTCATAATTATTATATCTTCGAGATACGTTAGTGGAGGTAGTCGGACCTTTTTGTACATTACCTGACCAGCTACATCACCTCTCCAGAGTGTGAATTCAAATTCATGGCATTTCTGGTGTCTGCAATTCCAAGAGCAGCAATTAGAGACCATAGTACCAGTCAGTGTAAGTTGTCTCCTTTCTGTGCTTGGTAATGACCATTTAAATCTCATCTGCCTCTCTTTCTGTACCTCATGGAAGTACTGCAGAAGTATTGCTTGGCAAAAAAAAGATTCAACAACCCCAGGTATCAAAGAGACCTGGTGAACAAATGTGCCTGTTGGACTAGGGAAGTGATGGGGTTGCTACAACTGAAATAATGCCTGTTCTTTCTGTAGTTGTCCATGATTTGGGAAAGAATTCCAGTGTTTGAAACATTTTTAACAGATGCAGCTCTGCAAGTCAATTAATGGAATTCAGAGACTCAGAAGAGAGAGAAATGCTATTTTGGAATATGTATCAATTGCAGGAGTGGTTTTGTGTGATTCATAATTAAAAATGCATATTCTGTCCAAAACTCCAAACGTGAAGAAAACAGTCAAATATAAGCATCGAACATTGTCAGATCTCTTTTCATTTCACCGCTGGGACAGAGATGAGAAAACTTGCAGGAGCCAAAAGCCAATAGGAATTTGTGTGTCATCCCAAACGAACACGTGTTGCTAAACATCAAAAGCACTCAGAGCTGATAGCACTGGAGTGTGCGTGGAAATAAATACATGGTGCATGGCAAGGAGAAATATCGAGCGACAGATTTGAGTCTTAATAAGACTGAGAGTAAAAGACAAAACAGAAGAGTGAAACGTTGTGTGGAATATAATGAGGTGAATCAACAGGAGAGTCTGCAGAGGAGAGGGAGGTGTGAGAAGTCATGGCACTGTTGAGTTAGAAGAGATGTCAAGGTGCAGAAGCAATGGGCAGATTAGTGGTGCAGCTGCAGGCAGAACAAGAATTAGTTACAGGGAATTATGTGAGCTCTGCTCATTGGGAATTAATTTAAGCTAATGAGCATTTCACTTTTTACAAAGAGTTGGTGCCAGTTAGAAAAACAAGGAGAAAAGAAATAGTTAAAATGTAAGAACCTGCCAGAAACATAGTCAGGGATATCTCTGTGGAACCTGGGACTTGCGTGTTGCACTCCATAAAACAATTCAGATTCTGTATCTGGCTTTGCAAGAGCCTTCCCTTAATAGAGGGAATCGTGGCAGAGTTTGGCTGTCTCTGGAAAATATCCAAATGACAAGAGATCCAAAGCAGGTGGTCTTCTCAGATGTTTGTGATGCATAGCTAGAAACTTCTAAGAGTTAAGGAATGAAGATCTTTCAGCACTAGAGCTGTAAATTATGCTAATACAGTCATGATTTGATGAATGTTAACAAGTAACTAAACTCCAGCAAATTAATTAATGAAGAAATACATTTAAGAAACAGCCTATTTTGATAAAATTGAGGCATTTTGTAAGGCTGCAGCCAACACATGGGATGATCAGAGCACTTCTGAGGTATTTTAGCTGTTCTCTTGTTAAGAAGTTGGTCATTCTTTGTGGCTTTAATAGGAGGGAGACTGATGGGTTTCATTAAATGGTCCATCCGTCTGCAAGCCAAGAGATAAGAGGATCACAGAAATAACTTTAATATCTATCAAACTCTATGGGGTTTGTTGGTTTTTTTTTTCCTTCTTCCTTTGAATGGGGAGAGGTATATTTCTGTGGTAGAATTTTTCTCATTAGTATGAGAGGATTTTCTTATTGTTAACAAGTAAATTAAATAAATAATTGGCAAGATTTGATCACTTGCAGCCTAATTTTCCTGTACAATTAGGGCCATGGATGTGTCCAGGGTAAAGCATAATTTTTCCACTGGATCAGTGCATAAGTACTGATATTAATATGGTCGTGGAGGGATTTGTTAAATGTGCAAAGTGAATTTGTTATAAGCTTGATGTGAAATCATTTAAGATTGATTAATGCAGTTCCGTTTGAGAAGTTGGCAAACAGGCTGCTTATGGAATTTTTTAGTAATTTTGGTTTGCTTTGTTTTCCAAAGGCCTCTAAAAGGAGAATGGGAAAATAAAATAAACCTTGGTTTTTGTGTAGGAAAACACAATCTTGTTCCTAATATGAACTTTGGACACAGTTACTCCATGAGAGGACACGAATAATTGTATTTGAAGTATCTTTAGCTGCTGTTTATGGTAATGTTTTGAGGAGAAAAAAACTCCATTTCCTATCTTACCTGGTGATTTTAGGTGCAAATGTAGTGGTTTATTTCTTGTGATGCCTCATCTCACCAAACTATTTTCTCATGCAAATATGACCTTTCTCTCATTTCATTGAATTAAATTAAGTTATGGGCTTGTCAGGATTTGCAAATACTTCAGGAAAGGCAGAAAGGTTATCTGAGGAGAATTTGACCTGTGGACTCCTCTACTGTTTGTTCCTTGCCTATTTCAAGAAAACAAATATTACTTTTCTTCTTGCCAATTTCTCATCTCTTGATTTTGATGATGGTACCCCTCTAACGTCCAAAAGTAGAGTGTAAAAGTATCTTCAGCCGTTCTGGAGCTTGCAGAGAGTTTGCTGTGTCCTGCATTTCTGAGTAAAACAGAAGACTAGACTGGGTTCCTAAATTTTTCTGTTAAAATTCAATAGATTTTAAAAAAAAAAAAAAAAGACTGCTAGACACTCTGGGACTGACGTACTGCAGACTCTTAATAAAAGAATGACAACTGTGCTGCTTTTGCCCCCTCAGCACTCTCTTCCTTTCCCCCCCTTTCCTGCACTCACTCCCTGATCCCAAAGGCCAACGTCACCGTCCTGGCAACGGATTCTGCTGTTTAGCATGGCCACTATTGATAGTACACAAAACAAATGCAAATAAAGACAAAGCATGCAACTCAAGCAGACAGGAGCAGAGGTAACAAAAAGGGAGGAAGCAGGAGTTCTTCATATTTTACACAGTAAAAGATATTTTACATGACGTTTTATTCTTCAATTTCCTTAGAAGACAAATAGAAAAGGTCATTAATAATAACATTTATGCTACTGAGTGTTTTGGGTTTTTTTAATAGGAAGAGGTATTAAATAAGTCCTTGTAGTTGCAATGTTTGTAGTTTTATTTCCTTTCCTTTTTTGGATGCAAACAGATTTTTATCTATGCAATGCTGTAGGATATGACGAAGCAGTAGACTAGATATGATTTCTGTTTTATTTTGTGCCATCATTTTGGATTAAATTATTATGATTTTTTTAAGCTCCTTACTTGTAAAATGAAGATCAAAGCTGTTTGCCTTATCCATCACTTTTTTTTTTTTAATTCCAAAGCCAGCTAAATCAAAGAAGTTCAAGTCCCTCAAAACAACTTAATAGAAGTCTATTCATGGCTGGATTGAGAACTAACAACAGACTTTGTAATTTTTAAAAACTAAGAACTGCAAAGTTGAAATGTTGGATTCTTTACTAGCTTGTAGAGGATTTGGAAGTCGAAGGGAGTGTTCTGGCCTGGTTCATTGCTGTTGCTGAATACGTTTGCTCTCAGAAACCCTTTGCACTGGACCCCTCTCATTCTGCACAATTACTGTGGGAACAGATTCCTGCTTTTCTCCTTGGGGTTGTTGTGTAGCAGGAGGGAGCTCTGAGTCGCCAGGACACAGCATCTGCCACAGCTGGCTGCGCTCTGGGGCTGCTCCAGGCTTCGCAGGGTGGAAATTTAGCAATTCCCCTGGTGGGCAGCAGTGGAGGGAGGGAGGTCTGCTTCTGCTGGGCACGGTGTTCTCTGCTTCAGTCACTTCAGTGACTAGCTCTTCATGTTGATCCACACTCGAGAAAGGTTTAAAAAGCACCTCTAATAATCTGTTGCTGTTTCATCGTTTATCTTCATTTAGTATTGATGTCCTACTAATCTGATTTAATGTGTGAGGGCACAAAGCTCTGGCTGATGTTTTCTGTGTGAAAGTTCCTTTGGTTTTTCGGTTTTGCTCGTGTTAGAAGTAGACAGTTTAGATTAGTGCCTGCATAATTCACAGCATTCTGGAGGAGTTTGTGTATCGCTGTGCAATTACCTTGATTGCTGATGCATTTTGTCAGTGCAGCTGGAGTCTGACACCGACGCTTCGTGTGCGTGGCTCCTGCAGTGGCTGTGGCTGCCCCGCTCTCTGCTGCCTGCACAGCACGTGCCTGAAGCACTGGGGCACTTTCCTGGCAGATTAACATGTGGACACTTTATATTTTTTCATTGCAAATGTAGTGTTCACTCGCTTTTAAACCCACCCCTATCCCCTGTCTAGAAACAAGTCCAGAAAGGACCTTAACTTACATCTCTGGCTGTGTTTTTTCTGTAGGGAGAATCCACAGGGAAGAAATATCTCTGTGGAACTGCATTCAGAGCACTGATTTGAGGATGATTATTCAGAAATTGTAAAAAATTCAGTTGAGAAATGAGTGTGGCAACAGTGGCAAAACTGTCATCTTTTTAATGTACCAAAAGCTACTCTTGCCTTTTGCCAAGCCTTTGTAGCACTCTTGCTGTGACAGGTATTGAGATTATTTGAATGAAAGAATGGAATGAAAACCACTTCTGCTCTTCCCAGTGCACGTGCACTCTGCCACTGCTCTGACTTATGGCTGCAGTGTGCACTGTGTGTATTCCTGCTCTGCTGCTGGAATAATCGTTTTCAAGTTACACTCCCCCAAAGAAAATTAATCATTGGCAGGTTGGTTGAGGAAAAAAAAAAAAAAACCTAGGCAGATGGCAAAAGAAACTAATATATGATGTTTTATTTTACAATTTGTGATTAATTTCAATTTCATTTTATAATCCTTGAGGAGTAAATCTTTTAAAGTCCCATCAGGTAATGTAAAGGAAGAGCTTTATGACTTTGTGGAAATTAGACTATAATTTTCAGACTTTCAGTCTGGTTTTAGGTCTTGAGGATGCAGCTGAAAGCCAGCATTGGTTCACAGTCTTGAAAAATTTGTTCGTTTCAGTCAGGAATGATAATTCTGTCAAACTCTTGCTAGTTCTCAGGTTCTTTCTCCTGGTTCTTTGATCTTTCACAAGTACAAAAATTTGTCACAGCAGGAGACTGAAGATACTGCAAAACCTGGGGGTTCACCAGGGTGGGAGCTCCGCCCAGACTGGCTCGTTTGATCTCCCACATCGTTTTCCCAACAAAGACAACTAACAGGAGCCCAGCCTTCAACAATTATTTGTGTTTGGTCTCCAAACTGGGCAGTGAAAGGCTCTGTATCTGTCCTTTAAAACCGAGGAAAACTGTATGGATTCCTGGGTATAACCAGGCTCCATGTGCCATTTCGATGTGCAAAAGTTTGTTTTTTATTTATAAGGGGAAAAATTTGTACAAAGATAAGGTTGGTAGGGGATGATAACAGAGGAGATTTCGTGTGAAATCTGCTGTTGGGCCATGCAATAACAGGTACATGATGAAAATAATGCATGCAAAGCCTTTGCTAGGAAAAGAATCTAAAGAACTGAGCTCTAAGTTAAATGAATACATTTTTTCTGTGAGACAATCTGACAAGAAGCTGCTTTACCATTTTTTTTAAGTCACTTTTTTATTAGTGGATATTGATGGCTGTGGTGAATGCTCACTTTTTTTTTTCTTTTTTCCTTTTTTAAAAATAATTATTTTTTTCAATTCTTTTTATAATTTAACTGCTTCTCTTACAAATTCTCAGGATAGTTATGGTAGCTTATTCTCAGCCTTTCTTACTTAATTTTTTACCTTGCACGAAAGGCCCACTACTTAATCAAAAGAAAATTAAATTTCCTTGGATCACAAAACTCAAGAACTTTGATAAATGGTTTCTTTCATTGCACTTTCCTGTAAGTCTTGTTTTTCCTTTTGTGTAGAACATTTATACAACTTCCATGAATAGCTGACTTGGATTATTACTTGCTAATAAAGCTTTTACTTTAACCTTGAAGATTTCATTTCATTTCTGAGCTATGGGAAGATAGCTTTGCTCATCTGACACCTTTTGAAGGAAGCCTGAAAGTAAGCACACGTTTGCAGAGAAATCTTATTTTGTTAGGAGAAAAAAAAAAGAAAAAAGAAAAAAGAGTTTGTATCAGGTTTAAACTAAGAGTTTAACTGCTTTATGACCTGCATTTCGAAATCTTAAAAAGCTCCACAGCTTTACCAGCTTTTAAGATTCCTTTGCTGTGGTGATTATTACTGAGCTAGGTTTTCCTTGGATCAACATGCTTGGAAGAGTTGTTCATACACTTAGAGCAGGCAGACATGTGAAACTCTGCCATGAACTGGAGTGTTGGTGTGCAAATGTTGAGCTGTCCCTTTCAGCTGCTGCTGAGCCTCCTGTTTCAGATATTCCTAGTGCAGTACATGATCAGCTACCTTTTTCAATTAAAAAAATATATATGTGATGTTTTATTTTCAGTTAGGATAAAAACACTTGGGCTCTTTCAGTGTTTTCTCATTTACTGGTATTTTTATTATTTTTTTTCTCTATAAGTCTATTTTTAAATGTTTGGGGATCTTTTTTCTGGTTTGTGTTACATAGAAACACAGGGAAGGTCATTAAAGGATGTCAGAGGGAGTCAGAGAATAAATGAATGTTTTATTAAATACTGTGTAGTGACCCGGGAGACCAGCCTCGAGGAAAAAGAATCCCCAAAGAAGCTGTCATTATTTTAGATCAGTCTTTCCACTTTTTATCATATGTCCCATCAGTGGAAGGAACTTTGTCACCTGTGGCAGCTGAGGGAGAGTGAGCTCTGCTCGCTCCTGGGGAAGGGACCCCTGACCCTGTCAGTGAAACGTTAACCAGGTGCCACTCAAGTTATCAGAGACAAGGGAGTCTTCTTTCCATCAGAGCCCTGCTCCGGGGTACTCGCTGTTCTTGTGCTATTCAAAGGTGTTTCCTTGCTGAGAGTCTCTCTGTAGTTTGCTTTTTTTCCCCTGGAGTAGCGATGGAAATATTGAGGATTGTTTTATAATTGTGCAATGCGCCTGCTACAGCAATCGATAGGAATCACAGGATTTCAGCTACAGCCAGGCATGAAACAGTAACTTAGCAGGGTTTATGGGTGTTGAATAAAAGGACAGAATTGTCAATTACAAAAGAATTAGAAAATATTTCCATATTTATTTTGTATAGCAGTGGTTACTGGGTCTCTGTAATGTAAAAAATTCTGTGTCTTTCTTAAATGACATTTTATGTAGAATCCTGGTAAAGTATATTAAATAGAAGCCATTTAAATGAAATAGGGGATGCTGAAAAAACTGTCGTGAGGGTACTTAGTTTTATTAGGAAATGCCTTCAAAGTTAACTTTACCATGTTAATCACTTAAATCACTTATATAATTTTCAGTCTAATTCACTGGGGCTAAGCATTTAGCAGGGTTTAACAGCAATTAAGTACTTTGCAAAGTTAGCAGAGCTTTTAAATAATATTTATTGAGAGAATCACATGGAATATTCACATGAGCTCTGAAAACAGAGTTTCTCTGTGAAAGAACAGCGTGTGGGCACACATGCAGAGTGTCTGAATCCCGGTGGCTCAGGCTGGGTTACCCCCAGCACTGGCTGTTTTGACAAGGCAAACAGCCCAAATCGAAGCAGTGCGTTATTTGCAGGGTTTTATAAAGCTCACCTGTCTGCTAATGCTCATGTTTGGCAGTATTATTATGTAAAAGTTAACGTCAGTCCGCGCATTGATCAGGATATAAACACAGAAGGCCAGTAAAAACCAGTTTGTCACATTGCAAATGCCTGCAGAGAGCTGGTGTGATTGGTGTGCTGGCAGGCTGTGCTTGCGAGTCTGCATTAATAGATGGAGTGATGGTAACACAGTGCTGGTAATTTGTCCCTGAGAATGCAGGATGAGGACTGACACTCGAGGGAAATAAAATTTTTCAGGAGTGTTGGGAGTTTTCAGTTTCCCTAAATCATCGCTGTCACTTTTAACATAGCCTGAATTATGAATGCATGTGATCATGCCACTGTGAGATTTGCTTTCTCTAAGAGTGCCACTCTGGAGGAGACTTATTTCAACAGCTAGGGCTGGATTATTGGTGTTAAAAATTATTAACTGCAGATTTAATTGATTATTTGGTTTAGGTATGATCCTTTTAAAATCCAATAGGCACCATTATGGGAGTAAGTAATATTCAGAAAGTATCCTGAGAGAACTCTGAAGATGAAATAGCATTGGCACCTTGTGGTCTCTCCTGCAGGGCTGCCTTTCTGTGCCTTTCTTTTGTGAGCCTGCATGGGAGTGTGCTCCTGGGTGGGAATAATTCTGTCTGAGGTGTGACTTGTTCTGAATTTTGAGGAAGATGGAAAAACAGTAAATGGCTCATAAATTCATGTTTTGGGTCCCTCCTGCTAAAACGTACATATTACTGTGCTTTGTCTTAACAGCTGAAATCCATTCTACAAATCGTTTATTTATTTTTTTCTAATATGTTGGATTTTGAGTTATGTAGGAGATACTCAAGGCTCAAACCCAGATCCTGTGGTAACTGGGTAAGCGCCGAGTACCAAAGATCAGCACAGTATCTGTAGGATGGGGTTACCTCTCTCCCAGCAGCTGGTATCGATACATTAGAGGGCTTTTGACTCATTATAAACTCGGAATCCAAACGAGGATGCTTCAGCTTGAAGGTGCCATCCCCTACTCTGTTCGTTTTATTCCTCTCTGGAGATGAATAAGTTTCTAGAGAGCTAAATGCCACATGTCTCTCACTACAGTCCTGCAGAACTGTCGTCTCTCCCACTCTGTGATCCACAGCCCTCAGTTGCTTACTTTGTATGTCGGTCCATTTTATCTCCTAATTAGTTTGTGTTTGAAACACCATTTGGCAATAACAATCCAATCTGCTTTGCCATTTGGTTCTTCAGTCAGTCACTTCCAATGGTTTGTTTTACTGAAGGGGGGGAAGTAAAAAAAAAAAAAAAAGAAAAAAAAAAAGGACTTTTTTGCCACAAAAGTATCCACCACATAAACAAATGCCACACTGAAGAATGCACACAAGGTTTTGGTAGATCTGCTCTAAACATCTCTTGGATTTCAATTTTAGTGCAGTTTTAGCTCGGGAGGACTCACACATCTGTACTAAAAGCTGCAGGGGAAGCTTGGTGGGCAGTGAAGGCAACCTCCAGGTGCATATTTATTGGATATTTCAATTCATGCCTCTTACCTGCTTTTACCCACCCCAAGCTCCTTGTCCGTGGCAGCTCCATGTGCTGCTGGTCTCACACGGAGTCGCTTTGTTCTTTTAACTGTGGGCCAAGATCTGTCATCCCAAGCTTTTGGAATAGTAGATATTTTCAATATGTGATTGTCCCTGAAATAATGTTGGATATCTGAAGATGCTCTTTCATGAAAGGAACTGTCTCCTTCAACCATTTGTCTTCCAAAACTGATTGCCTGTGGCATGGTTGTTTTACCTGTGTCTGAACAAGAGAATACATAATTTACTCAGTGCTTTAAATGAAGGAAACATCCTCGAGTGAAGAATAAAGTGTTGTCCTCACTCCCAAAACAGGATTTTGGACTATATGATACTGTAAATTTAGCACCTATAAACTTCCTTGTAGATAGAAAACATGTTATGACACTTCATTTGCTCTAGAGTGTAGCTAAATGAGGAATTGATGTAGGCAGAGGACAAAGAACTCCCAACGCCCCTGTAGAATGATAGCCAGTGGATAAAGAGAAGGAAATTCTTGATTCTCTTACTGTATAATAATACATTTAAAAAAAAAAAATCTACTGTAGCATGATGCACAATTAGGCCAGAAAAACAGAATCTTGGTAATGAGCTGCCTCTTCATGGAAGTGTTTTTGTTAGCCACCATTAGTTATGCCATGTAAAAAGTCATGGTTCTTTGAATAACTCTGTATTTCTCACCCCCCACCCCACACACCTCCAACACATATTTGTCACCAACTGTTTGGGTCTGAAAACTAGACTGATTAATAGTGGGAAAAGGAAACTGTAAATCAGCTATAGCTGATGTATTCCAGGCACTGCAAACTAGAAGTTAAGAACTTCTAGTCTGAACTTGTTTGGCTTTTCTCATGTTTTTTTCTAGACCAGCATCTTCTTTCTAGAGAAGACAAAAGCGTGGGAAAGGTAGAAGCAATTATTCTCAGCTTATGACAGTCTGTGTCTTTGCTGTACCTTTGATTCTTTTAGATACAGTTAATATATTTTACTCTCATTAGCTGGCCCAGCTTCATGTGAACCCTTCAGAGCATTCTGCACCAAAGAATTCCCCAGTTTAACTACAGAGTATCTAAAAAAATAACTTTTTTTTTTTGTTTTTCCCTTCTTTCTTGCTAGTTTTCCTTGATGCCTCCCACAAGTTCTTCTACTCTTATTCCAGCACAAGGATAACACAGTGAACAGTCAATCTTTGCCTGCTCTGTGCCACTCAGTGTAAAGGTGTCATGTCACACACCCAAAGTCAACTCTTCTGACAGGAGAAGTGTTGTTTGTTCGCTGTCCCTGCTACACAAAGCCTTCCTTACCTTTGATTATGCTGTCTCTGGGTTTTTTTGAAGACCCTTGCATATTTTTTGATGAGTGGAGCCAGGCTTACACACAGTATTGAAATATCTGTAAGTGCTTTAGAAGGTGTTTCATGCTTAACTGCCAGAAAATTACAGCTACAGTCTGTGGTCGAGGAGTCAAGGTATCTTTAATATTTAGATTGATATTATCTGACACCTAGATGAGTCTGGGGTGGATGTTTGGATGTCATTTGTTTTTCAGATATCTGACTTGAGGTGCGAAATAGCCGGATTTGTTCTTGCTCCAAAGTACTCACATCTCAGATCTGGAATCAGAGCGTCAATAGCACAATTAAGGATCACGGTATCCCCAACATCAGATCAATGTCCTTAGTGTGACGTGTGTGAGGCAGGACTGCAAGGAGCTCTGTGGTCTGTGGAGAGGATTTACTGTCAGTTTAACAGAATTTAAAGAGTTACACACGTGCTTCTTTTCTGCAGTCGTTGAGTGCCTTGTGCAGGCACAGTAGCAATAGACAGTGACGCTCCTGGGGAGAGTTTCTCTAACTTTTGGAGCTGTTTGTTTCAGTGTAGCCTGCTTCTGGAGTCAGGATAATCTGGCTGTCCAGGCAGGAGCAAGGAGGAATAATCTGTGGTTGGTGTCCTTTCTGTGTATCTGCTGGATTGGCTCTCACTGACGCTCCAGCTTCGACAGAGGGGATCAGAAAACTAACAGCAAAAGCACCTGGAACAAAAAGGAGCTGACAGCCAGCAAAGTGCAGCAGCTATTTTCCATGGATTCTGTTCAGCACTCCTGTTGCAATCAGATTAAAACAGCAGGGCAGCAGTTGTACTCATAGTACCAATATCTGTCAGCATTACTTTTCCTCAGGCATGGAGTGGAAGTCTTTGTGGTTTCATCTGGGTCAGTTTCTGAGATGAAAACATTTTTGCTATCCTAGACAAGGTGAATACTAAGAAAATGAAAATAAAATCCAAGTATCTGATTGTTAATCTTATTTTTAAAATATATTTAGAAAGTTTCTGTTGTGGCTGCTAATCTGAAATTTTCTTGCATGGAATTGACTCATCTCAAGCCTTACAAGAATTTCAGACATTGGTCCTGGTTTCACTACTAAATATAGTTGAAGTTGATAAATGGAGGGTAATGAAAAACAGTAATTGTTCTGAGGAAATCACCTCAAATTTTTATTAATCTGTGGTTAGATACCCATAACTTATTTACCTTGAACAGACCAGTATTAACCTCTCCCTTCATGGATGGATGGTCAAATGGATTTTCTATTTTTTTCCAGCTCTTCATTCTTTTGGGACCAGAAAGGTGACCACTGGTGACAACCCATTAATTTAAACAACTTCTGTATTTCAGAGAAAAAGGTGGAGGCTGAGGTCTGTGGGCTATCCATACACAGGAGTGTCTTCACATCCATCCTTGTCAGTAAGACTAAACAAGAAAATGATTAAAACTTCTTCAAACAGGATGGATTGAACACTTCAAAGTAATGAGGCTTGAGTTCTGCAATCTGTAATCCAGCCCTGCTGTTCTTACAGTGATTTATCCAGCCCTGACTCACTTTGTGAGGGAGCTTTTGCACTTTTTACAAGTCAACATCTGATAAAGGAAAGTTTGAGGTTTAGTTGGCTTGATGTGTTTTGCTTGTCCTGTTTTGAGCTTCATTCTTCCCAATGATACATTTCTGCAAATATATCTTCCATTATTTGTGCTGGAGAGGAAAACCCCAGGTACCTGTGATCAGAAGTTCCCAGACTCTATAAATAAATTCCTATATTGAGATCTGAATTTACAATTGAAAGCACATCTCGTAGTTCATCTGTAGAAGTCTTTCACTGTACTCAGAAGTGGGGGAAAACCTTTTTTCTTTCTTTATTTTTAATCACTCTTCTTTCCCCCAAACTGATCAAACACACAGGGACAATTTGCTAAGTTTGAAGGTTGTTGATTTTGCCAGAAGGCATTTTAGCTTCCGTCCACCTTGGAGTGTTTTTACATCACATAAAACAAATACAAATCGTGTTTGTCTTCGGAGCTGTGCTTTTGGGCTGTTCTGGTACAGATCGGAAAACCTGAATGAACACAAAATACAAATAAACCCTTTCTTCATAATCAACATATACAGAAACAAATCACAGTGCGCACTAATGAGATGGGGTGAAAACTGACAGTACACAAATCTTTGTACTTCTGAGATTCTGCGTGTGTGTATGTGGTTGCACTCAACACTGACTAATGAGAAAAGCTGAAAAATAAATGATAATTGCTTTTTATCCTGGAGTTTATGAAACATGCAAGAATGTTGCTTTGTGTCAACACTAGACTCTTTCCCAAATAAATCTACATATGGAGAATTAAAAAAAGCCACATTCTATAAACATAACAGCTGAAAAGCATGCTTGTCTGAAAGAGCAAGAAATTAGCGAATAACAACCATAGAGGATTGTCAGCATCTACTCTCTACACTGCAAATTGCTTCTATCTGAATATTTAGAGTCCTAGGAATACTTGGATGCTGCTTCCTATAAAATGCATGTCTATCCTCTTTCTTCTTTCTCAGAACAAATCATAGAATCACAGAATGGTTTGGCTTAGAAGGAACCTTACAAATCATTTATTTCCAACCCCCCTGCCATGGGCAGGGACCCCTTCCACTGTCCCAGGTTCCTCCAAGCCCTGTCCAACCCCACCTTGGACGCTGCCAGGGATCCAGGGGCAGCCCCAGCTTCTCTGGGCACCCTGTGCCAGGGCCTCCCCACCCTCACAGGGAGGAATTTCCCCCTAATATCTAATGTAAACCTGCTGTCTTTCAGTTTAAAACCATTATAAATAATTCCCTTCTTTAATTCTCCAGAGGGTGGGAGCTCACTGCTCCTCTCCCCTCCAGGGCAGTCTGTCTCCTCCTGGCTGGTTACTCACAGTAAGAGTGAGAACAGAGCTGGTGGTGGTTGAGCAGCCAGAAGTGAGGAACAGGGACGTGATGTTTGGGAAGGAGCAGGAACAGGGAATTGCTGTCTGGGAGACTGCAGGGCTGCTTTAAACTCTGCTGTATCTCAGTGAGGCACCTCCCCAAACAGCCACGGATCCCTACCGAGCTCACTACTTTGCACACAAGCTAGAAGATATTACTAAATTTTGTTCGGGTTTAGCACAAAGGCTTATTTAGGATTTCATGCTAGTTAACGTATTTCTATTAGAAACATCCTTTCTATTGTTTTAGACTTTTTGAAGAAAACAGGAAAATTATCTCAGGGTGTTGAAAGCCTGAAAATTGTCTCAGGGCCATCCAGAGGGGGCTGAAAGGCTGAAGGTTGGCTCTTTCCCACTTTGAAATGTGTGTTGTGAACTTCCCATCAGCTTGGCTGCTGGTACAAGCAAGATGTTGCTGTTTGTAGGTGAGGAGGGAAGAGTTTTACCTGAGAATTGTTAATTAAAACAAAAAAAAACCTAATTGCAAATAGTAACTTTACTGCTGATTTAAATGTGAATATAATTGTTATAGTACAGACTGGTATAAGCTCTAAAATATGATTGCATTCAATAATACACTGCTCTAAAGCAATACACTTATTACATATTTATTGATTATTGATACTTTCTCTCACTGTACAAAGCAGAGATTCTTCCTAAGTGAACATTTTCATTCTTCAATGTCCAAAACCATAATATTCAATAAGTGTAACTGCAAGAAGCAGTCGACGGTTTGGCTGTTACTCGTGGATTGACACAAATCATCAAAATTCCTGCAAACAGTCTATTTATTTATAGAAATGTCAAGAGCTTACTAAAAACTGTACTCAAGCAAAATTAGTATTGCAAATTATATTAATTAGAGTTATATCAAGCTATATGAACCAGCATAATTTATTTTTGTATTAGAAAGCTTTAAATGGGTGCACCAACACTAATTAAAAATGTACAAAAATCCCTTTTTATCACCAGGCTGCCTCATTCTACAGGTGTCAAACCATGCAAATGGCTACGAAACAGAATTTAGAAAAACTACTAAAATTAAGTTTAAACAGCGCTGAATAGTGCTATGTTTTTATGGCTCATTAAATAGACTCTTACAGAAAACATCATTGTTTCCTACAGGTTTTTGAATATAATGTCAGATATGAGCTGAAAATGGAACAAGAATTTTCTGAGCTTTGCTTTTAAAATGTGCAAAAAAGAGCATTTAGTTGGGTGGGTTTCTAGGCAGAGTAAATCAAAGCTCTTACTTCTGATTCTAAGAAGATATCAAGATCTTTAATATTGCAAAGACTGGGAAATCACAAGTTATTGTTGGTGGTAGACAGTGGTTTTTAGCACTTCTGATATGTAATCTGTGCAGTTTGACACTGGGTGACTCCACTCATATATACATATATATATATATGGAATTTTTATTTTTCCTCTAATTAACAATCACTTGTTTTGTTTATGCCTTCTAATTGCCTAGCACAGCATCATTGTGTCATTCACCCAGGAAGGGGAAAACTTTGTGTTTAAAACTTTGTGTTAAAACATTTCCCAGGTTATTGTCTATGATGCACTCAGACTCTCAGTTGTTTTAAAATCGTTCAGCTACATCTCATAACAGCCCACGTATTCTTAAAGGCCTTTGCTAAGGCTTCAGACATTGCTTGCTTCAGGTGCACTGGATTCTCACACAGAGATTTTTCAAGTGTAAACAATAACATTTGTTTTCTGAACAAAAGCAAAAAAAAGTATTCTTCCTATTTAAGAAAAAATAAAATTAAAAATAAAAATCTGGTCCTGAATTTTGGAGTATTGAAGTTCACTTCCTTAATTAGTGAACTTCACCTCTTAGCTTGGAAGTTAGCAGATCTCTTCTTATAACCTAAAGGAATATATGTTCTTGTTTTTTCCAGATGGGTTGTGGAGGGAGCTCTGATGGTGTGGGGGTGTTCAGGATTGATTAGAGAGTGGCTGCTATTAAAAAAGTGGCTGTTTTGTTGCCTGAGATTTGGGTTGATCTGGGGAGGAACTCTCTGCATGCCTGTGGGCATTTGCAAATGTTTCCACATGTCGAGGCAGTCTGAGTGGTTGGAGGGGTTTTGAGCTGCAAAATGAGTGACTGAGAGCAGAGACCTGGCTTGGTTTGAAGTGTTTGTCTTAAATCATGACACATTGGCAATTTAAAAATCATTCTTCATTAGTTTCAACCCAACGCCAGCCAGACTGCACAGCTGAAGAAAAAAGAACCCAGAATCAACAAACTAACCACAGGAGGTTCCTGCTTCGTAGCGATGCTCAAAAAAGTGTTAAAATGTTAGCAGAGTGTGGGAAGTCAAAGAAGAAACCCGACTTTTGTCTGATCTGGCACATAAATAAGTAGATTGATCTGATGTAAACAAGTGGATTAATGGGAGTTACAATGGTTTGCAGTCATCAATATGTTTTTGTAATAAACTGGTGGTTGTAGGAGAGGGAGAAAAAAAACCCCTCTACCTGCCCTTCACTGATTCTTATCACAAAAGAAAACATTAAAGGAAAAGCAGGACAAGATGTATATTTCAAGCAAACCAGAAGAGGCTTTCTTCTCTGCTTGATTTTGCACTTGGGGAATTTTACTTCATCTCTCCCTTCAAAGGTAGCAGAGAATTCATTTACTGTAGCCTGGGGTTATAATAGCAAAACAAAGGCTTGCAACTTAACATACTCACAGAAAAAAAACCTAGAGAAAAAAACAAAGTAATTCAATTAGACCGACTCGCTCGGTTGTTCTTGGACATTGGTGAAGTTGGGAAGGACACGTAACTTCTGCTTTTAAAGGAGATAGTCTGTCAGCTGGAAAAAAGGCTCTGGGAGAAGAAAAAAAGATTGAAAGGGAGCAGCTGGACTAAAGTCACTCAGCTTTTGCTTCTCCCCCAGGTGAGCAGGGCTTTGAAGGGAAAGAACAAGAGGTCAGATCAAGAGGACTGGTCACTTCTAAAGATAATGAATTTAGTCTAGAAGATAAAATGCTCATTGAAGTCGAGGTGGCTGAATATTTTGTACAGTTGACCATGCAATCATCAGAACTTTATCTCAGTGATAACACAGCTGTTTCTTCTCTAAAGCAAATCACCTAAACTTGAGTAATTTGTCTTAAAGGCTTGAAGCATTATCCTTATAAGTGACTTTTGTCATGTCCTCTGCTATTCTGAGATTTCATTTGCTGAATTTAGAAAGCAAACACCTGTATTATTTCTAGGATATTTTGGTTTGTTGTAGTGGAGAAACATAAGATCTTAATATGGTGAATGTGTTAATGTAAATTCCATTGTATTCCTGAACCTAGTGGCTCAAACTTTTTGACCTGCACAATGTCATACATGAGCTTGTAAATTATTTTGGGAGATTTAAAAAAAAAAAAAAAAAAGAAAAAAAGGAAGAAATCTGGTAGTTTTTTTATGGAAAAACTGCAGTGGATCTTAAGTGGGTTTGTCCAGATCTGGATAATATCTCTTTGATGGACCTTTAACATGTAAAGCAATTTTTCCCTAATCAGGGAAGTTGCCAAACCAATTAGCAGAGGTAATCACACGTAGTCCAAGCTGAGCTGCACAAAGAATGTGATTTTAGTATAGCAAGTCGAGATTCTTTGTGGCTACAGAACCTCTGAAGGCCTAAGGGGGAGTTTTTCCTGGGCTGGATGAATTCACACTGGTCGGTGGATGCAGTTTGCACAACAGCTTGTCCTTTCAGAGCTGGTTTGCATCAGGGAAAGCCTCTCTAGTGCTCTCTCCCATATTTCTGTGACCTGCACCATTCTTCACTTCCAAGGCTTCTCTGGCCAAAATTAGTGCAGCCATTTTTGCCATCTGCTTGTAGTCAGCTTCCCATTGTAAAATGTTTTAAAATACAAGTCACAGTTTTCAGTTCTTGGCAGCCCAGTCCAATCAACCTGACGAGTTTCCAGAGCTGCCATTGTACAGAGAAGAAATAAAAGTTAATAACTGGAAACCTGAACCCTAAATAGGGAATATACATCAGAAGTCTGGACAAATACAATGCCTGTTACTTTTATTCTTCCTCCTGGATTTCACAGTCAAGAGAAAGATCTGGCAGCCCTCTGCTCTGGGCAGTGCCCACTCCTCTTGGGGGTTGCTTCCCTGAAAAGGGAAGGAAGTTTATGCAGGGCTGAGCTGGAGTGTGAGCACTCAGCCCAGGGTTTTTGGGGGTGTACTGCACTCCCAGGGTTTTTGGGGGTTTAGTGCACTCAGCCCAGGGTTTTTGGGGGTGCAGTGCACTCCCAGGGTTTTTGGGGGTTTAGTGCACTCAGCCCATGGTTTTTGGGGGTGTAGTGCACTCCCAGGGTTTTTGGGGGTGTAGTGCACTCCCGGGGTTTTTGGGGTGCAGTGCACTCCTTGGGANTGCACTCAGCCCAGGGTTTTTGGGGGTGTAGTGCACTCCCAGGGTTTTTGGGGGTGTAGTGCACTCCCGGGGTTTTTGGGGTGCAGTGCACTCCTTGGGATGCCTGTACAAGTGGATAATTCCATCTGTCTGCTCCAGCCTCCCTGGAGATCTCCGCTGCTGCTCTGCCTGTGGGTGTCACCTTCAGGGCTGAGCTCACGTTCCCTGCAGCTCTGAGGGTTTAGATCTGCTCCTCTCGGATGACAAGCTGCCCCTTCACTTTTACATAAAAATAAATGTCAGTGGGGAAAAAAAAAAAAAAAGTTCCCTTCTTTCCATAGTATTTCATTTGGTCTTTCATACTCGGTCACCCTGGTGCCTATAACTTATTCCTTTCAGAGCAAAACCAGATATAAAGTGCTCCTAGCTTTCCTTTCTCTTTTTGCATCCAGCAGTTCCCATGGTGCTGAAAATCAGTTTTTAATCTCCCCAGTTAAAAATAGGTTTGAGTTCAATAAACAAGAAGATGAATTTTTTTTTTATTTTTTTTTTCGCTGGGACAGGTATGTCTCTCCCTAATTTTCTATGTATTCAATTCCTTTCCAAATCCTCGTAAGTAATCCTGCTTTTATAAACATATTTAGCTTCCTTTCTGGAGATGAGAGTTGCAGATGGTGAGATTTTTATAAAAATATTTAATCTGGAAATAAACTAAAGAGGATTTAAAACTCTGATGGGAAAAAACCAGAAGAAGAAAAGAATCTTGAAGTGATCTAGGAAGTTCAAACTCATTATATTTACTATGTTAGTGCCTGTTTGTATTTTATTTTTCTTCTATACAGAGTTAAAAGCATACATTTCAGGAATTCTTGTAATGATACTACATCCTCTGCTAGTAGGGACCTTAAACATTTGTAAGAAGTCGTTTCTAACACACTAACTCACTAATCATGAAATAAACATTTATCAGTTCAAGGAAATGTGAAGGTTTTTGAGGCTTTCTCCTTTTAAACATCTTTGTGCAGCTCCAAAACTTATATTTTCATTTGTATTTAGAGGGTGAATGTCTTTAACACGCTAAATTTCAATGAGGGGAAGAAAAAAAAAAAAAGGTGGTAAAAATGTGAACTGAAACATTTCGAACAAATAGATGAAAGAAGAACATGGTGGAGAATGCCTCTGAGATTTGTTTCAGCTGAGGGGCTGTACCAAACAGCACTTATCCCACTGCTGGCAGACAGAGGAAGCAGAGGCATCCCCGGGCAGCTGCAGGGGCTGAAACAGAGAGCAGCGACAGTGCTGGGCTTATGACAATAAAAGAAGGAATTGAGTTCTGTCCCACCCGTGGAAAAAAATTCCGGCCTTTTAGAGAGAGAGAAATATATGCTTGTCTGTAAAATGTTAACAATCACTGAATCACCACTGCTCAGTGAGTATTATCTTGGGAAAGAAACTTTTAGGAGACCTCCCTTACAAAGGCTGGGAGACGTGACTGTTTTATGTAAATAAATGGATAGCCCTAAGGAGATCGTTCATTACTTCTGCAAAATCAACTTTGGAGGTATGTGGCAGCTGGGAAAAATGCATCTTCTTTAAGAAGTGATTCCTTTTCACATTTTATTTAAGTATCTGACCAGAGGGAGGGATATGGATCACAGTTAGAGGATTATAAAGTTATGTATATCACTTATTATTTCATTCTCCAAGGCAGTATTCTGTTTAAGGAGGGAATTGAGAGAAAAATGGACTTATGTTTGGTTTTGGTTTTGTGCTAATTTATAGGCTTCTTTTATAAGCTGCTGAGAAGAAAGAGTTATGAAGTCATCTTTTCACAGCTAGGATTACCACTATAAGTTTTTTCTTCTGTCCCCACAGCATTCCAGTGTTTTCAAAATGACCTTTGTCTTGGAACCTTGACCCCTCCTGTGGGAGTCTGAAGCTGTCCTGAGCCTAAATTTAGCTAACCCTCAATATAACATAAACAACTACAAAACACTCAAGGTGAATTTTTTTAGTTTTTCCTAAACAGCCATGCCATGTAGAAAATTTGTATTCCCGTGCTGCAATGCCCTTGGAAGGCTGCAAGTCCTGCTCAGAGGTGGGAAGCAGCTCTGCCCTCCAGCACCTTGGCTGCTGCCTCCAGTTTTGTGTGCTCAGGGGTGGGTACTGGTAAGAGTACCCCAACAGCTAAAATACTGCTGAGGGCTGTAAGGAAATTGAGACTGAGAGAGGCAGATAAGGTTGTGATCAAGCAAGAACACTCTCTTCAGGTGTTCAGCAGAAGTTCTGCACAGTAAACCCACACCACGGTGCCTTGTCCTGACTAAACCCACTGGGATCGTGCTTGTGCCTTAACCAGAAATGGGAACACAGCCCTTGCTGGGTCAGGTTGCTGTTAATTAAGGTAAATGTACACAGCCTGCTTCAGTAGCTGCTTCTTACATATCAAGAAATACAACTGGACTTTTAATTAAGGTATTACCTTGTCTTTCTTAAGATTTACCTTAAGAAATACCTCTGCAGTTTCTTAGATAAGTTTTTGAGTTGGACTGTGGTCAGGTATGTGCTTCAGATGCTTCTGCAAATATAAATATAATAAAACAGAGCCAAACTTCAAAAGAATTTTTCTTTCTGTTATCTGGACATATGTTTGAAGTTGCAGTGGCTGCTGCTTTTGCAGTGTCGAGCTGATGAGTGTAGATGAAGGTTGCCACTGGAAAGGAAAGGGATCCCTGGCAGGGTAGGATGTGTAATTCAGTGCTGGAGATCCCTGCATTCATTAAAGGTGATGAATATCCCGAACGTGCAGCCCTGTCAACTGCAATGGTAATGAATTGGGAGAGCTGAGTTTTCCATAGATCTGAATGCATTTTTGTGAAAACAGCTTTAATGACTTCCTGACAAAATTTACAATGAAAACATCGTTCAGCTAATTAGTTTTGCTTATATTCCTTTGACAAGAGGGCTGTGGCATGTGCTTGTAATTCCCTTTGGAGTACAGTGTTAGATTTTAATATGTACACTTTATTTTCCAGCATTTAGTTTATAAAATAAGAACAAGCTTTCTGCTTTAGTCCCTGCTCTCTGTGCTGCCTGCATCAACTGTATGAAACAGACACACAACAGAGATTCTTAGAAAACAGTAATATTTTCCCCAGAAAATTTGCAGCTCTTATCTGGACATTTTTCTTTATTGTCTGCATGTTTCCCTTCCTCCTTTAGGTTAATCACCTTTCCATTTAAATAAAATATGTTTTCCTGCAAGATCATACATCTTGTCTTTTGTACAGTGGAATAGCTAAACAAGAAAGAAGAGGAGGAAATGCTTTTTCTTTCTTGTATATTGATTTAGAAATGTAAGACTGTAATGGAAACAATAATATAACTTTATCCAAAGCTGTAGTGAAACTTCATAGCCATGAGTGGCCAGACTGAGAGTCATTTTCCTCAAGAACAACCTCTCCATTATTTACAGGAGTTGCAATGTTCTGTTCCCGTGCTGAGGGTGGACAACAACACCCAAACTTGAGTGGAAGTCTTCAAACTTTTGAGGCTACTTTCCTTTTAGACATATTTTCACCCTTCTTCTCCTTCTGTGAGAACAGAAAAAGTAGAAGAATGTCCAGACACTAAATACAAGTTTTCTGGGGGGAAAAAAAAAAAAAAGTCTTTGGTTGAAGTGCTCTGTCCTCTAAAAGTAGAACTTAGGCTGTGAAGTCAAACAAAAAGTCTAAGCTCCTAGGAGATTTATGTCCTTGCTATATTATTCAGTCAATATCTTTAGTTATTTGGCAACATTTGGTGATTCTCTAATAATATTAGAGGTATGTTAATATTTCATTGTTTTTTTCCTAATGTTTCCTGCTAATCACTTATAGAAATGACCATTAAAAATTCAAGGACCGGAACAGCTCCACTTGTTTTGGAAGTACACAGTCGTATCCTCTAGCTCTTGTTGCTGTACTTGAATTGACAGTTAATGGCACAGTTGGGAAAAAAAAAGAAAAAAAACCCGAAAAACAAACCCACCAAACTAGTTTTCAATTCCTATTCTGATGCAATTTTTTAAAATTCATTATAATTTATTTATGATTGCATATTATCAGTATTGCAGAAGCATTGAGAAGCTTTGAATAAGTGTTTAATTATATCAGACACTATAGACATGCAAAGCGAGCAAAAGAAAGGCTATTCTCCAGCTAACTTATAATCTCACAAGATGAAGACGTGGTGGGAGAAAGGAAGCAGCTTTGTCATCACTTTGCAGCTCAGGCTCCAGCACTGCCTGGGCCTTCTCTCTTTTGCCGTCCCCCTCGCTCTCATTGTCTCTCGTTTGAAATCTCTTGAACGCGCTCACGAGCAGCTCGATACAACAGCAGAATTTCTCCCCGTGTGCCAAAATTGGATGGGTTGCTGTAAACCTAAGGCATGTTAGAGAATACATCCAAGTCATGAGCAAATTTTTCAGCCCAGTGGAGCCATCGGTCATTTTGCCAAGTCCAATCGTTAGTGATTGAGGGCACTTTTCAACACCCTGACTGTGGGAGTGTTCCTGCCTCCAAAATGAGCAATGCTCACTGTAATGAAATCTCTTTTCCTATTGCCATTTTTCACAGTTCTCTGCTGAGTTTGTTGTTTGATAAATTGCACGGGATTATAAAACCCTGTGTATAAAATGCTTATGGGACACTGGTTTATCTTCTGGGCACGTGTGGGAGTGTGTCCCAAGCAAATCTCTTTTATGTCTCGTTCCATTCTTAGTGTAATATGTTGTGTAAAACTTCAGAATTCAGATTCTTGGTGCTGGTCCTTCAGTAGTCACATCCAAAAATACCCCATGGTTCTCTCTGAATAGCAAGGTGTAACACAATTGAAGATGTCTGGGGTGTATCCAAGACATTAAAAGGGAATATACAGAAGGAGTGATTGAAGAAATAGTGTCTGTTGGAATAGAAGAGGAAAATTATTTATGTCAGTAATTTAGAAAGATATATCATTCAGTAACATTCATAGGAAAGGTATATATAGAACATTTTCTTCTCTTTCTTGGATAATTTATTCCTTACAGCATGTTGCTGAATATTACTTCTTTAGAAAAGAATATTTTAACTTTGTGCAGACAGTAGATTTCTTGACATAATTTCATATAGGATTGTAGAATTGCAACTACAGATTTGTTGTTACTGTTTTTCCTTAAAACCTGAAAGGCAATTTGCTTTTCCTTTTAATACAAACAAACACGTCCTAATTACAGTAATCAGTTCACATGCAATAATCGCATTAGCTCTGGTAATTATTATTTGCATCACCTGGACCTCTACTGGGCTTGAGAGACAAAATCAATAATTCTCAAGCAGGCAGAAGGGTGAGGCTGATTATGCGTTCAAGTGATCAGAGACCAGATTGCATTTGATTAAATGAACTGGTGAGAGATTTTATAATTAATGTTCTTTGTTAACAGACAAAAAGCTAAACAAATGCATATGCTTTACCCTGGCTGAGAAATGGCCATTTTTTCCCTCCAGAATGTTAGAACAGGAATGTGTTTGCAGCACTGCTGATTGCTCATCTCACCAGCAGAGAGGAATACACGGCTGAAGTGAAACATTACTGTCTTGCAGTCTTAGTGTTTAGTGCTTCAAGATAAAACTTCCCATGGATGATGGCAATTCATCTCAGTGGACAAGAGTCTGAGCATTCCTGGGAACCCGGCACATAGCAAAATAATTGTTAGCACTTATTTGTTAAGAAACCTCCCTTTGCTGTGGGTAAGATGGATTGTTCTATGTAGTGGTAGAATAACATCATAAAATAATATAAAATGGGTTAATTTTGAAATGAAACTATAGTTGCAGATGGGAGCTCCCCCTCCAGGATTTACAGTATCCCTAAATTGAGTCTGACTGAGGGGTCAGAGAGAGCTGAAGCCCAAAGAGCTAACGCATCCTGAATATATTTTCCTATATGGTTGTTTCCAAATAGGTCCAGAAAACATGATCTTAAAATATAAATGTAATTAATAAAACTCCGTGTTCAGATCCCAGTTATGAAGGAAGGTCATTCTGTGATATTCTCTTTGGCCACTCAGTATGGGAACACAGCTCCCTCTTCAGTGTCCAGGTCATTCCCTATTGGGAAAACTTTTGAAGACACTCTTTAGCCTAATCAAGCTAAAATGTAAAGTACTCTGAGAAAGGTACTTCTTATTCTGAATTTTATAGACCAGATTGCTGAGAATTGTCTTGAGTTTCTACATTTTTTACCTGCAAATAAGTAGCATTTTTTTCCAAAAGACCTTACTGAACTTCAAAAATCTCCTTGATCGAAGGGGTGAAGCTTTCCTGGCCAGTCAGCAGCTGGATGGGGAAGGATGGTCACCTCTGCTCTTGGGACGACCTAAAGCACACTGGGACGGAGCTGCCATCTCTCGAGTTTCTTACCCCTTTGTCCCCCTTCCCCACCACTTCCCTTCAGATTTTATGCCTTTCTCTATCAGTATTTTTCCTCTTCTACCCCTGAGTCTGTAGTAATTACCATCTCACTCTGGTTTTCTCTTCTTTTCTTGGCTCCAGCTTGTTTTATCCCACTTCCCCTCTAACAGCCCATCAGTTTCCTCCGTAGCCTGAGCCGAGGTCACCTTGGATCCCAGGCAGCTGAACCCTGGGCTGAGGGCTACATCTCCAGGATAACTGAAGGGAAACTGGTTTAGGAAATGCATTTCCTGGGTGGATCAGCCTGGATCTGCGATCGGCACTTAAGTGAATATTTAAATCTTTCCTTTGGCTTTACAAAATGGCCATAGAATTGGCATAATCTTGAGGTTTTCTTAAATAGAGGTATTAGTTATAGAGTTTGATGAATACTTAAGGTTTGAAATTTGAAGTTATCTTTCCAACAGACAGATCTTTAATACCCTAAATAAGTCTCCTTGCATCAAACAGCATTAAAGCTTAGTAGAGGATTTCTTGTGGAAAATTTTCCAAAAGGCTTTATTTTCCAGTGAACTGTATTACAGCAATATACTCTGAAGCTGAGGTATATCACACAAGGTAACAACCAAACACCCTGCATTTGAATAATTCTCAATGGATGGACTTAAATTTTGTGTAAACTCAATATTAGATCCTAGAAGATCTTTGGAGAGATTGTGATTGTTTCTGTGGCTCGTGAAAATAAAAACTCAGTTCCTGTCTCTTGTCATTGTCTCTACTCAGGGAAATGTTAGTTATTAAATATTTGGAGGTAAAATTTTTGAAATTTTCTAAATGACTGGGGATTGAGTTCTTTCTAAATTCCTGTGCATAGCTGGCTGAATTAATTTTAAAGGTTTCAGGAAGGTTTTTTAGGGACTGGGTTTTCTCAGTTTTATTTAGTGAGTCCCTGTTCTTACAAGTGATTCCACAGGTCAGTGACTGCAGAAAGCTGAGGAAGGACTGAGTCCTGAGCAGGAGCCACTTCTGTGTTGTTTCTGTACAAAATAATTTGTTCCCCTCCCCTCCTTTCCTCTCCTCTTCTCTGTCATTTCTTTTAGTATTCACATCTTTGTGAATCAACAGCTACTATGTTTTATCCCAGATAATGTGAAACAATCGCTGATTTTTGACTTTCATTAAGGCATTTCATTGCAGTTTTCAGCGATTCAGTGACTATTATATGAACACTGAGCCTGCAACAGGGATATTTTGTGGAAGTTACAGGTTTAACCATCTCCAGTTATAAATCAGGGTCCAATAATGCCTCAGAGTGTCCCTGTTTGTCATGCAGTGAGTTCAAAACTCTTTCCTAAGCCTGGGTGATAAATGATGACCTAGTCCTTGACCAGAACAAAATGACAGCCTGTCGAGGTTCCCACAAATGATGGCAGGAGAGAGATGCAATCAAATACAGACACTTTTTTATGCAAGTATCTTCTTGCTTCTATTATTATAAATGGTTAGAGTATGTGTAAGTGCCAAAGCATTAGCTCCTCATTTTCACTGTGGAATTATACTCGGCGTTCTCTGCTTATCTGAAAGTGATAGTTCTTCGTTTCCATCTATTTTTTTCCCCCTCCAGCATAATGAAGAATGATGATACTTTTAGATGTTGACATTTTAGAAAGCTGAGATGGTCTGTAGTAGACTACAAATGATGAAAGCTTAATGAAAGTTATTTTCTCATAATAGCCCTAAATTGGCTATTTTCGCAGAATGGAGTGGGTCCGCTGGATTGAGCTTGAACTTTTTACCCCTCTGTGATCCTGTAGTTACCCAAAGTAATGTGGAATGGCTTTAACTGTTTAGCTTTTTGAAATTCAGAGTTAAGAGAACTGATTCAAGTGTAATTTTGACATTATTCCTAGATGTAGGATTTTGTAAGTGTGAAGAGCTGAGGGATTGTTGTTTCGTGACATCCTCCATCCCAAGCCTGGCAGTCAAACCCAGACACTGGGCTGCAGGAATAGAAAAGATCCTAATGGAAAACAGTAGAAAATGGGGATGTTAAACTTCTATACTAGGATAAGTTTTTTGTACTATCCAAACTGTGAGCCAAAATATGAAATTTTAAGTAAATCAGCCTGTAATAATTTCCTATGTGTAGAGCTGGAGCTCTCCTAAACCTCATTTCTCTCAAAAGAGTTGGAAAGGTTGTTCCAAATACATAACACTCTGAGAATTTCCCCAAGTCTTCTCTTTAAAAAAATAATATCCAAACCCTTGTTTTCAATACCTAAAATTGTTGGTAATTTTGTTATCCTGATTCATGAAGACGCTCTCAGGGTGCAGTCATTTCTCTTGTTCATGTTCCAGTGGGCCAAAGACCCAAGGTAATAAACCTAAGACTTGTTAATACTATTCTAAAAGGAAGTTATGGTTGTTTTTCTGTCCTCAAACGTAATTTTTTAGATACCAGTCTCTCTTAGCTATTATAGTGACAGTTTTTCAGGACATGTGTGTTTATAAGAAAGGTTGACTTTAATTCTTATAGTTGTGTCAAGCTAAAGACAGGTTTGCAATATTTCAACAGTCTTAAAACACCATCAGCATCCTGGGCAAACACATTATCAGAAATACAAATGATTTCAGACAGAATGTGATTATATCAATTTATTAAGCATAAACCTCTATTTATAGGACATTGATAGAATTAATGAGGAAAACTCCACTTTGGTAAATCTTCATTTTAAAGGCCTGAAGTTCCCAGTAAATGTTTGTTCACCCTTCCAATTTAATCAAAGTATGTTGTTGAACTTCCTAAGGATATGTTCTAGTTGCTTGGCAATGGATTGTGGAACAATTTGTTTAAAGTTCAATGAGCACAGAACTAGAGTAATTTATTCAAATCCACCACTTATTAAATCAGGATTTGACTTTTTTTTTTCTTTATTTTTTTTTCCTGACTAATAAAATGGACTTGAAAAGAATTAGCTAAACCTCTGTGGAATTGTCACAAAATAATTCTGATGACTATGTTGTCTATTAGTTTTTACTGCCAGTAAGGAAGGCAAATGGAGATGAATACATTCCCCATTGTTTTGTGGATTGTCAGAAAGGGATTTATTTTTAAACAGTTTATTGTCTCAACATCATCCTCCTTTCAAGATAAGTAACATGGAGATAATATACCTGCATTTTTATTAGGCATCTGAAGTATTTGAATATTTCACAAGAAAGGGTATTTTCTTTCTCTGTCACCAGGAAAAAACAGAGACTGCAGGTGCTGAATTGGGATCGTTTTTTGATGGGCATGAATAATTTAACGGCTTGGATTTAAAACATTACAACAATAAATACATTTTATTTTAAATATCAGTTCTGGCCCAATTTTCCTAATGCATGTATTTCCGGTCGGAGAGTTGCTGCTCCTTTAATCTAACAAAGAAAGACAAATATAACATGACATATTCTTGAAATGTCAAGCTCACCTGCAGTCACTGGATTTTAGCGTGGAACTCTCTGAGCTTTTGATCAGAGCCATAAAACATCTTTTATTATGCATTAGGACCTGAAAGAAGGAAACGTGAGACTGGGAGAGTTGTGCTGTTGTTATAACATTATCCTCACTACCTGTAAATCCTCTTTAGATCAGGGCACCAGAGTCCCATGTCCTCTAGGAGAAAACAAAGCAAGACAGACCCAGGAGCCTGCAGACTTAGTATAAAACAAGCTGTAACTGAGGAAGAAAGAAATGCATTTTCTTGTCTCCCCAGTGAGAGAATATGAAATATTTATCTAAGCATCAGTCAGGTCCGTGGGATCTACGGCTGTCTGCAGCCCCAAGGCAATTAAGCTGATTTTTGCCTGCCCATGCTCCGTGTTGCAGGGCTCTCAGGCACGGGCAGGGTGCAGACCGCAGCTGAGATGACAGGATCCTGCAGTGGCTGCTCGCAGCTCCCTGCCAGCCCCTGCCAGGCAGTGGCTCTGGCTCAGGCGTGGCCAGGCAAGGCCATTTATCCCCCAGCAGCAGCAGCAGCAGCGTGTCCTGCGCTCCAGGAGCTTTGGCTCCATCCCGGGATGAATGCACAGACAAGTGCAAGCTCGTGGTGGGGTGGCTCTCAGGATTTAAGGAGATAACCAAGACAAAGCTTACAGCAGGGAAGATTTGAGGCACCAAGCCCTGCTTTCTAAGGGTTTTGACATGTTCAGTCAGGATTTTGGAAATATTTTGTGATTACATCCTCAATGTGAATCACGGGGCAGGACTGCGTCTATGGAAAAAGAAGGATAAATTCCTGACTCTACTTTGAAGACTAAATGTGAAAATTATTACAGAGAATTACAGAGTAACATGGCAAGTTGATGAATTCCAAACATTGCCTCTTTCCAAGTAGATTTTCCCTGGCAAACTTGACAAATACTCATAATTTGTATTGTAGATTGCCATGAGGAAAAGTGACAGGAATGAACTAAAGAAATCAAACCACAAGGCGAGGAATGGATTTCAGAAACTGAACAGGGGGATGCCTTATGTAAAACTGCCTCTGATGACTTCAGAAGAATCATCTTCCTAAGGGAATTGTAGGATTTTCCTGTGTGTATGCATGGGTGTCTGGAAGAGATTTTAAATAGTCCAGTAAAGACTTTCTTAATTTTCTCTATTAGACACTCCTTAGTTCTTTCCAGCAGAATATCTTGGTTCCAATGCCACAAAATTTTTTTTTTTTTTTTTCTGTTTGGATTCTCTGCTATGTTATCACATCCAACACAGGAAGAAAGTCTCCAGTTCTGAGTTAATTAGCCTTCCATGACCAAAGCCTCACGCGGTGTAGAATTCACTCTGCCCGACTGCACACCTGTCCAGAGGATCCTCAGCATAACACATGATTCTCCATCCTTTTCTTTTAGTGAGGAGTGTTTCAAGAAAAGAATGGTACACAGCAAAAGAGAGTAGCCACCATTTCTAGAGTAAAATTCTATATATTTTAAATACTTTGTGTCTTGGTTAGTTGAGTGGTTAGTCTCTTAATTACTAGCCACCATTTAACTCAGTGTTTGACTTCACCCCACTTGGTAATAATAAAAACATCTCTTAGGAATTGAGCTGAGTGGATTTAGGGTTTATCAGGGAATCATGGAATTGTTAAGGTTGGAAAAGCCCTCTAAGATCAGTGAGTCCAACCATTAACCCTGCATCGCTGTGTTCAACCCTAAACCCGGTCTCCAAGTGCCACATCCACATGTTTTTGGAATGCTTCCAGGGATGGTGACCCCACCACTTCCCTGGGCAGCTTGTTCCAATGCTTGATCACCCTTTCGGTGAAGAATCTTTTTCCTAAAATCCAATCTCAACATCCCCTGGCACAACTGGAGTTCATTTTCTCTCATCCTGTCCCCTGTCACCTGAGAGCCAAGACCAGTCCCCCCTCACTACAACTCCAGGTTGTTGTGGAGAGTTACAGTTCTTCTTTCTTCTTTTTCTTTTATTGCCCAGTCTTAAAATCCACAGAAATGAGCAACATTTGGGGAAAATGTGCTAAACCAAACTATCAATAAACCTTCTCTTAAATTTCTCTGCTTATTTTTCAGTTGGTGTGCATGCTTGCCATGATAATGGACTCACAGCATTTAAAGCTTCGATGCCTTAACAGAGGGGTTCAGAAAAGTTGAGTTAGCTAGAAATGAAAAGTTAAAAGCCACGGTGAAACTGGCAGGGGCTGATCACGGTTATCAGGGGTGAGAGGAGATATCAGGAATGTCAGTGGCTTCAGAAGCAGCCAGAGGTGTCTGAAAAGGGAGGTGTGCTGGGGGATGTGTGTCCTACTCCTCTGATGGGCAAGAGTTACACGAGATTGGGCGTTTATAAAGAAATGTGACTTTCTAAATGATATGATTTTAGCAGAGCCTGGTGTTGAGTGAGCAGTGCGAGAGAACCTGTTGTTTGCAAAGCTCTTAAAAGTTAGTGCAGTAATCCCCTCAGCTTCATTAAATTATTTCATGGGAAAAGGGAGAAAAAAGGCAAAGAAAAGCCATGCTCAATATACTTTGAATTACAGAGGATTTTTTGGTTTTGGTGGGGGTTTATGATTTCTTTTTCTTTCTCTTTTTCTTTCTTTTTTTCTTTATTTTCTGAAAGAATACAGTAAATGAAAGAGTTTTTTAGTTTCATTTGCATTCATATAACTAGCTGCTAATCCTTCCTTCAGTCTATTCACTTTGTTTCCATCATAGCTTGGCACATTCACTAGCACTTATAAAGTAATTATGTAGGGAAAACTTCCTAGAAAGGAATAACAAAGGAGAATTTTATCCACTTGCTCTTTTACAAGTGAATTCAGAACTAAAATATATAAAATGTTGGAAGAGTCACATCAGTTTTGTTTCTTACTTGGACATGCAGGGAGATGCTGGCCAGAAAGCTGATGACCATTTTTACCACTTAAACCCTTTCAGAGCTAGAGTTTTAAATGCCCAGGTTTTTAGCAATAATATTGCTTCAAGAAATCATTGGTGCATGTACACGCTCTCAAAAAAAATTCTGTTACCATTGGGTCACCATGGTATGGAGTTACCTTTGCATTATGAGGCAGGAGTTAGACTTTTATTCCTAGAAAAGAATTCAAAGTATAAATTTCAGGGAGACTGGGGTTGTTACAGTCAG
This sequence comes from Callaeas wilsoni, assembly GCA_013398955.1. NCBI lineage: Eukaryota > Metazoa > Chordata > Aves > Passeriformes > Callaeidae > Callaeas > Callaeas wilsoni. The sequence goes on along the minus strand of VWPU01015674.1, from coordinate 551,274 downwards.
CTTGGGGAATCCCATGCAAAATGATTTGAAAGAAAATCCATTCCAGAACCAGAGGGCGAATCTGATGGCTGAAACATAAAAATTGAGACAACGTGCATGTTTTGTGCCTTGTGCATCTGCCTGGACTAAAAGCATTTCTGAAAAGATGTTCCTTAAAAATTAAAAACAAACAAACAAACAAGCAAACAAAAAAACCCCAGCCCCAAACTTATAAATTTCTAAGTGAAGTTTTTAAAATTTGTGTTAATAGCAGTAATGGAGCAAATCCCACATCGGCTTCAGAACATTCGGTGAATGTAAAATAAGGGGACACCAAACTTTCTGTACTTCTAGAAAACAATGTTGAAAAGAAAATCTCTGTCCTACCTGAGACTGCAGAGGGTGTGTCAATGCTCTGCTGTGGGGAGCACCCAGAGCACTGACCAAACCCAAGCACAGCAATACTCGTCTCTGTCCAAAATTTAAAGCTCATGGTAGCCATGCCTTGGTGATGGTGTAGTTTTCAGACTGTTCAGATAATTGAGGAAAAAGATTGGCCACCAAATCTACAAATCCCTTGGACTGAAAGCAAAAATGAAAAGGAGAGGAAATACTGTGATTTTGTAACAAGCTTAATGGCGTTCTGGATGCTACAAATTCACGTTTGCTTAGAGTGAAGGGAGAAATCCTTTGGAGGAAATGTTATTTCTTTTTTCTAATGGATTGCTAAGTGAATCTGTTGTACTGAAGGGATTGGAAATAGACCTTTTAGCTGTTTATCATACAGTGCTGTTAGTTCTCAAGGTGACCTTAGCTGGGTCTTTTCCAAGGACATCCATAAAATATTCATGATTATGGAGGTTATTCAAATTGACAGTTCTTATTGGGTGATTACATTAAATTGATAACAGTCAAAACATAGTTCTAGCTCAAGAAAAAGTTTAATTGTTTATAACAAATTAAAATTAGCATTCATAGGGCCGTTGATATGACACCAAGTGAGTACAATAGGACTCAGTTCTTGTGTATAACTTATGCTCACAAACTCCTGTAGTTGTACCAGTAAGGTGGAAAATTATCTGCTGGTTTTTTCTTCCTGTCTGAACTGCTCTCCCATCCAGAGTGTGCATAAACCCCTCCTTCTGCCGAGATTTCCTTATCTCTGAGGTGAAAGAGCCTTCCCCACGTGTGATTATATTTAGAGCATAGTAGGAATAACTGTTTCTTAAGCTTAATGGCAGAGGTGTGCCAATTAAAAAGCTGATTTAACTTTCCACAGCAATGAGAAAGTGGATAGGTTCCTTTAAAATAATAGTGCAGCGTATTTAAAGACAAGTGTAGAGTATTTAAATAGCAGTATAAAGTGCTTGCAGAGATTTTTCTTTCCATATCAACGAGAATAGGGGTAGGTTTCCTTTAAAGAGTGGTATAGAATATTTAAAGAGCTGCTTGGCAGATATATACAGGGGAGAACTATGTTTTGTGCTGTATTCCTGCAGATGGTTTCATTAGATCGTTAAAAAGTTATATACAAAGGGCAGCATTTCTTACCAAGAAAATGAGATTTTAAAATAACTCACATTAGTGGTCAATCCTTGTTCTGTATGTTTGAGTTCTAACAGCTGTAATGATTTGTTTTAAAGGAGCCATCTGAACCTGTGCTGATTTTTAAGCCTTTACTGATTGATTTGACTTGTTTGATGTATTATAAATCACACAGCTATAAAGTCACAGTAAAAATTCCATTAAACTTGTGAGGTAAAAAAAAAAAATAAATCCATAAATAAACCAGTATGAAATGCAAGGCAGCAGCAAATGTGCTATTTCTTTTCCTTTTTTAAAATTTAAGTTTAAGTTTACAGCCAAGGCCATTTTTATGTGAAAGAAAAACAATGGCAACAAATAAGAATCTACCAGGAGTCTCACTAAGGGGGTGTATTTTATTTCCTGTACTTGAACAATATTTCAGTTTCCTTCACTGTGCCTCTCTAAAGGGATTTTTTGGTAATTCATCTGGTATTTGTTTTCAAATTAAGACTCTTGATCAGGAAAACTGTTGTTAAAAACACCTCAAAAAAGCTGGAAGAGGTAAGGACTGGCAAATATAATGGCTCTTGGTTCTAATCCTTCAATCCTTGTATTTTCACAGCCTAGTACTGTTAACCTATGGAACCAGGAACGTGCTGAACCTCACACCAGAGTTTATTTTCTGTATGACTTCTTGTTGCTCTATATTATATGTGATGAATTATCCCTTTTCACTTTCACATTTAGGCTGAGTTGATAAATACTGAAGTAATTCTTTAGAAGTGACAAAAATTTTGCAAGTGAGTTCTCCAAAAGGAAAAAGGGCTAATGTTCTCAAATTAAATGTCTTAAAAATCCAAATGAGTTATTCTAACTTACTCAATGTTATCATAATTCTTGCAATTTTCTTCATAAAAAATAAAATACAGCCTAAATGCAAATTAAATAGATTTTTCATTGAAATAAGGAAATGTTGACATGTACTTTGTTTTCTTTAATTCTATTTTTTATATCTTTAAATTCAGGATAAACTCATATTATTCCATTGTGTCTCAGCATCTTCGTAGACACAATGTATAATATTCAAGGCACAAGACTGGCATTTTGGGTTTTATGCTAACTGTGACAGGGCACATCCTGCTGCTTGGTTAAACTGATTTTAGCTGGGCTTTGGGTCAAAAGTGAAGGAAGGGTATATGTGAGACACCTGTTAACAGGCTGTTAAAACATCTTCCAAATATCTTTGGCTGATGTTGATGATCCCTGTGCCTGATTCTCATCAGTGAAACGTGGCTGAAGCTCTGCTGGGTTTCTGTGCTGGTAAAGACCCAGCAATACATGGAATTATTGCTTAAATCTACATTTCAGCACTGTCACATGGACAGAAATCCCTGCCTCTCCTCACCCTCATTCTGTGACTTGCATTTCTGGTGCTCCACTGCAGCTGGTTGTGCTCGATGGAGCCTCTGCCCTGGTCCAGTTTGTTTCCTCACGGGGTCAGGGTGATCTCCAAAAACGAGACCCTCTGCCCTGGTCCAGTTTGTTTTCCTCACAGGGTCAGGATGATCTCCAAAAACGGGAGCCTCTGCCATGGTCCAGTTTGTTTCCTCACAGGGTCAGGGTGATCTCCAAAAAACGGGAGCCTCTGCCATGGTCCAGTTTGTTTCTTCACGGGGTCAGGGTGATCTCCAAAAAGTGGCATCCCAGCTTTTGCCAAGCGCTGAGTGCTGGGAGCCCTGCGTCAGGAGGCCCTTGGTGCTGTTGGCTGCGTGTTTGGACGGGCTGTAAGTGTGCAAAAGGAGTTGTGCATGGCAGATGTCAGGCCAAATAAATACAAATAAATAAAGAGTGCCTCGAACGCTGCAAAACAAACGCGCCTCAAACTCTGCAGAGGCAAAAACACCTGCTCAAGGTGTGTCCGGGTCACTCCACTTGCTCTTGAGTCACAGACTTTCTGAAACTGCTTGGTAACATTCTGCACCCCTCATCTGCCACAGGATCCCGACAGAAGCCCCAGAAAGCAGCTCCTTTCTCTCCCCTATTGTTTTCCTCTCTTTTTTCTCCCCAATTTCCTTGTTTCTTATTTCAAGTACTTTTCTGACTGCATGGAGCACATCTCATTAATCTCTTATCAGATTCCCTCTGTTGGTCTGTCATTTCATCCACACTTCACAATCCTGACATCTAGTGCTGTTCTTGACAGGTTGAATATTTGTTCCAGAAGAAAAACTCGGGTCTATGTTTCTCTTGCATATGCAGAAACCATTACAATTAGATAGCAAAGAATATTTTGGTTGTTTTACTCAAAGGAATGACATTCTGTTGTTCTACATATGCACACACATGAGATTATTACAAAAGAAGGAATAGTTGGATAACTGTGCCCTTTAACCATTCAAATCCTCTTTGCAGCCACCACAACTTTACAGAACGTGATATTTCAAATAGTACAGCGGAAGAAATACCTGCTATTTCATGCGCTGAGACTTACACCATCTCTTTTTTTTTTTTTCTAAAGAAATGTTTGTGTGTCTTTTGTCCGTTAAACTGATAAATAACCAAATGGGAATTTTAAGGAGCAGGTGAGCTTTGTCATGGCAGGAAATCTCAGAGAGCACCTGGAATTACTTGTGAATGAAAAAGAAGAAATATGTTCTATTACTGCTCTTACTGCTGAGTACCCTTCCTTTAATCACTTTATCTGTCCTGCACACTGATGCCTGCCTCCTTATCTCATGTTCTTCCTGCAGCTTCTTAGAAACACTTGGGTTTCTTCAGTGCTCTTCTTTGTTAAAGCCATGGGTTTTGCTCGTGTCAGCCCCAGACTGCTGCAAGATTAGCGCTCCAAGATGAGCAGGAGCCGGCACAAACTTCCTGGCAGGATTAGGAGAGGCCGTTGCTGCTTCTGATAATGGTGATGACCCAGACTGGTGGGGCTGCAAGCAGCAGGGAGGTGAAATCAGAGAGGTGCCAGATCTCCTACGTAGTGCCTGAAAGCAGGGCACAGGAATGGTAAGAGAGCACATGGAGGTGTGCTCAGTGTTCCTGTGGGCCAGCGGGAGGAAAAGTGACATCTGTGTTTACCTCTGCTGCCTTGGCTGCACGTGTTCCCCTCAATAGACATTTGCAGCATGAAAAGCAGTTTGAAAGTCCTTGCTGCCCACAGCAGTGCTCAGATCTCCACGTGTTGGACAATAACGAGTGGGAAGATACCCAGATCAGTGCCAAAGAATTGCAGAAGAGAAAACTTTGTGTAAAAAAATCTCTGTGGTGAGATTGTGACCATTGCAGGAACAGCTGCTGCGTGCCAGAGCCTGGTTTGTTTTCTCCAGCAGAGCCTGGGGGCTGTCAGCTTTCCAAAGGGAAGAGCAGAATGCAGGAAAACCTTCTGCACTGGCTTTTGCTGATGCTGGAATAGGCAGAGCTTCAGGAAAGCCAGGGCAGGGTGGGGGAATGCTTCTTGCTGAGCTGAGCAGAGCATGGCAGCAGTGCTCTCTCTCCCTTTGATGTCTGCTGCGTTTGACAGAGTTTCCCGGGCGGCAAGGCTTCTTTCTGGATGAGGGTCCTGTTAGAAATAGCTCGTTCAGGAGACATCAAATAGTTCCCAATTTAGCCTAGTTTAAAGGAAGTCAGTATTGAAAGGGAAGCAGATGCCAGTGAGCTACTGGTGATAGCATAGAATGTATGTGGGGTGGGTAAGCAAAGGAGCCATGTCAGAGTGCAGGGGAAAAAAAAAGAATCCATTTTCCTTTTGCCAGTTTGGATTTAGATACATGTTCTGAAAGTGTCACTAAAATAAGGTTTTTACAAGTACTTTTTTATAAAAGTACTTTACTTTTTTTTTATAAGTACTTCTTACACGCATGTAAGGAGTAAAACTGGGTAGGCTGAGATCCTTTATTCAGACACAGTAAATATGGGTATGAAAACAGCATTCATGAGACGTGGCACGTGGAGATGTGAAGGATTTCAAAGACTGGGTTTGAGCAAGAGACTGGATGTGTGCACCTCTCCTGGTTAAAAGAAAGCCTAAAGACAGGTCCAGTCTCTGAAGGGCTTTTCCCACCTTGTGATACAATGAACCTGCAACCTTCCCCTTTCCTAACACCCTTGACTATTGCTCAGACACCCAATTTCAGAATGCCAGCTGGTTACTCCCTGCCCCTTAGCCCTTCCCTCGTGATGTGACGTGCTGTCTGTGCTCACAGTACCGGTGCTGACCTGGAAAAACCACAATTCCAGGTGTATTCATGCAGTTTGCAGGAGATGGCTTGGTCTGGGGGTGGTGTCCTGTGGCTGCCCTGTCCTCCTGGCCCCTGGGGATGCTGAGACAGAGCAGGTGCCCGTGGCACACGCAGAGTGCAGGTGATTTATTCGCCTGATGCTTTCATAATGAGTCTAATTAGTCTCAAATGTACCTGTTATTGTGTTCTGCGTCAGAGTGGCTGGCTGCAGTGTGAGATGTGCTCACACACCCAGCACTTCCAGGCTCTGGAATGTTCTCTCCATGCTCTCTCCTATATATCTGCTTCAACAGATTTTCCAAGAAGTTAAACATTCTGGGTCTTCAGCAGATTTTAGTATTGCTCAATCTGCTTGATGGACAGATAGCATTTAATCCAAATTTACTGTGACAGAATAAGATCCTCTTACCTTAAATATTTTGCAGATAGTTAAGAATATCCATTGCTGTAACACCAAGGTTTGGCTTTCCTACTGAACTGAGTTTGAATATACTGGGAACACACAGAGGCTCAACATCCCTGTTTGCACTCAGCAAAGCAGCACTTCAGTGCAGTTTATGCAATGTCAGATGGTTTTTCATTCTGAATGTTTTTCATGATTTTTCATATTTTCATCATTACAACTTCCACAAGTACTTGGAAGATGTTTCTTTTCATGCTAGTCAAACATCCAGCATGAGATTATAATATCATCTGTCTCTGATTACTATTTTGCCTTTTCCCCTTCACTAGAGGATTGTCAAATGGGTGTAGCTGATGATACTTCACAAGCTGACTGAACAAAAAAAGACTAATTTTTTCAGCACTGACAGTATTTGCATTATATATATGATATAGAAATAAACTTGCAATCTCACACAGAACAGATTTACAATCTGGGCCACTGCAATTAAAGAACAAACTGAATCCAAATCCAAATTAGAAGAATCTGATATAGATATGTGTTTGTGCAGTGAAAAGGAGGGATTTTGGGGTTTTGGTGGTTTTTTTGTTTTTTTTTTTTTTAACATGTGTTTGAGGAAAGAAATAATATTTTTATAATGTTCTTTAATGGCAGTAATATTGAGATTCTTAATATGATTCATTCTGCTGAAATGCTCAGACCAACAAAGTTATTGAGTGGTTTATTCGTTGCTCACAATGGCATTAGAACATCAGCTGAAGGCATTATACACCAAAAAAACCCCCATTTCTCAGTGCTCAAGTATCAGATGCCACAGTCAAACAGAAAAAAAAAAAAAAAGAAGACAAGATTGGTATTTCCAAGAGTATGTTCAGATAAAAAAGTCCAGACATATTCCATTATTCCATCTTTCAAGTACTTTTTGAAGAGGTGCTGGAAACACTATTCTTCTCATGCACAGTGTTCCAAACGATTTTTCTGGAAAAATGTCTGATTAAATTCAAGGTAAGAAGTTAGAAGTTGTTTGCTGAACATTCTATTAACAAAATCTCATATAAAATCGTATAAACTCTCCTGCACTGCACTCGGCAGAGTAGAATTTCTAGGTATAGTAGCAAATTGTGAAATTATCAAGGTACTCTTCAATTATATCCAAACTTCTTTCTTAATCTGTGGGGAAATGGTATTTTCATAGGGTATCCCTGCTTCCTCTCAGTTTTGTGAGTTTGAGACTTGCAAAAATAAAATGCTTTTAATAGCTTACAGCAGACTTTATACCCTTGTAAAGAAGAGAGATGCAGCACACAGTTCAGGTCCACTTCTGGTAGAAGATGTTTATTAACACTCTCCAGAGATCTGGCATGTTTTAAAAATACCATCCCTGTTCTATGTGTCAGCATATCTGCTACTTTATAAATGCAAATTTTATTTCTTAATCTATTTTCATTTGTGATGGCATGATCTAGCTGTATTGCATTTAGAACTTTGTCCTCCTTTTGAAAGAATTTCTTTATTGAAAAGACATTGGACCAGATCTTTTAGGTTGTGTTTACCCTTAATTTCTCTGCTGATACTTCATCAGTCCTAAATGATACCATGGAAATGATGTCTGTTCTCCAGAAGAAAATCTCCCTTTCTTAGTTGTAAGAGAGTGAAAAAATAAGTACACAAATAAAATTTCTATTTCAAACTTGTGGCCTTTGTCTTTTTTTCTTTAGGAGATGTCTGTATGCTTACTGAACTTAACTGGAATTTTGTCATTGAATTCAATAATGTGTAATCTTGTTCTTCATTTCTTTTAGAAGTCAGGAGTTCTGTTTGTCCTGGAAGTCTCTCTTGAGAAAGACAATTACTGTCACAGCCACTGGCTGATGGAATGGAGCCCAGCTTATTGGATTTATTACAAGTATTGTCAGTTGTAGCTCTGAAATAAAAAGAGAGACTTAAATGGACTCCTGAAAGGTGCATATACAGACTTGCAATGAAAGTATTATATTTTTTATTTCTATCATGTTATTTTATGTGGCTTGCATATTTTCACAGCCCTTGTTCTGGGAAAACCTCTGCCATAACCAAGTTTTGGCTCCATGAGGATACCAGGATTGCATCGTCCTTTTATCCTGCCTCCAGTTTGTGGTCACTGTGTTTGACTTCACGACCACAGTGGCAAAAGGAGCATTGGCAGAATCACTCAGAGGTGTGGGTCCCGTTTCCTGGTGTGACGTTGTCTCCACAGCCCATGGAGCTGGAAGTTTTCAGTTTGGAAAGCTCCCGACTGTCTCTGACAGCTTTTGATTCTTTCTGCCTTCAACCTCTGTCAGTTTGAGAAGAGGCTGGACAATAGAATGAATGAACAAATATCTAATTGCATTTTAATGGCCTCTTCCCTAAAGGTTCCTTCATACTTGGTTAAGTACAGGGCCATAAAAATATAAAAGTAAATTTTTGCTGTCCAGTCAGCGTGACAATGAAGATTTCTGTTTGGAGCTATTTAACATCAGTCAAGGCAATTTGTCCTTTTTCCTGACATAATTGGCTTGGCTCTGGATAATTACAGATCTAATAAACTGATCAGGAAACCTTAATATTTTTCAGCAAAATAATACCTTCACAGAGAAAGTGACCTATGGATTCTACTTTGCAAATGTGGCTCTTAGTCAGAGGCTGTATTGAGTGGTGCTGTTGAAATCTAACCTGCAAAGTGGAGAAGCACAGAACCACTTTATCAAAGCAATCTGTAATATTTAAGCAGAATGAAATTAGCTGGGCACGAATGAGATCAAAGCCTTAAGTGAGGTTTCGAGGGTGAAGAAAAGGCTGCAGTGGTGAATAGTGATTACTCGTAGCTAATTTAAACTTACTGAAGGATTTTAAGGATCAAAGTTGGGTCTTTTGAGAAAGGGGATTCATCCAATTTCCTCTACTTATATTTTTCCAACATAAATTAATCTTGATATATTTTATTAGCTTCTTACTTTTCTTTTCTTCTTCTTTTTTTTTTTTTTTTCTTTTTCTTTTTGTAAGAGGAGGAGCACTTTGACTTTTGTCTACTGAAACTCTTCAGCTTTTGTTTACTAAAACGACACCAGGGTTACACCCTGGGGTTTCTCTGTTGCTCTCTCTGGGTTTCCAGCTCAGGATATGCAGACAAAAACATTTTTCAGTGTATTTCTTATTTATTGAAGCATAAAGCTATTTGATCTTTCAAGTGTGCATCATAGCCAAAAGTATTAATATTGCATTCTTAGTTAATTCCAGTACAGTGCTATTCAGCAGATACACATTGGCAGGTTTTTGTTTGGTTTCTGTTTGGCTTCTAATGCTTCAAAAAATGATTGTGGCCATTATGGTTATTATATCTTTTCAAACTATTGTGCAATAGTGATAACAGCAAAACAATTTGTCTGCCTCTAATTGGATAATATATGTGAAAAAGCACATTTTAATGAGTGAATGATAGAGTTACTTATTTGAAACTTATTAGCTAATAATACACCTTCAACACTAATATTTGTCAAAAACCTCCAAAAATGTTTCCTTTTTAATTTCATGTTAGCATTTGACAGCTGTGGCAATACCAGTATTTATTATTAGTTTATGGCTGAATGGCATTTTAAATCAAGTCTATTACAAATTGTCCTGCACTAAGTAATAAAATTAATAGCTGTGTAGCAAAATAATAAAGCAAAGATTAATCACGTATTGCATGAGAATAAAAAGTCTCTTGGAAATTGTATTTCCGGGGATATTTAGCAGTAATTTTGCTTTCCTTAACAATTTATTCTGATAATTAAACATATGTCTTACAATTTTAGCAAAAAATGCTATTTAGAAAAATGTTGCCGTCGGCCAGCTCTGGTTTTCCTGCTGTAGCAGGACTGGGAGCAGCAGCAGCGCTGCAAGTTCAGAACACACCGACAGAGCTGTCCATTCAGCCAGGCAGCTGCTGCCACTCCTCTGGCCAAACCTTTAGGTAGCACGAAGTGTTAATGTTGATGCCAATAAAGCTGTCTCCAGTTCGGGCCAAGAAGGAATTTGGCACCCTGAGTCTGAGATTTTCATCCTCAGAAGCCTTCCCTCAGCCCGCTGCTGTCACCAGCGTTTACAGCCACGCTTTGTCTTGCTGTTCCCTGAGAAGCTGAGCAAAAGCAGAGCTGCAATTCAGCTGATCTCCTGGGAATAAAGATGTGCATATCGGGGATTTTCTTTCCTTCAGATCGCATTATGAGCACGATTTATATCCCTCAATTTTCAGATGACAGTGTTTTTTAAGCAATCTTCCAAATCATGATACCTTCTCTGATGACGTCCTGCATACAAAAGCAGACTTGCTGAAGATACTGACTGGGAATATGGGAGAAAAGAAACTTTTCAAATTGACTTTTCTTCCACCTTTTATTTTAAAATATTATTGCCCTTAAAATGTGGGGTTTATCCCTTAAAGTGAATGGCGGAGTTTCAATACAACTTTGGTATAAGGATTACAAAATCCTAAGGTCTGAAATCTTTTTAGTCTAACCTTCGTTTTCTTCTTCCTTTCAATCTGAGCCATGTTTAAAATTTCATCCTTAATTATGAAAATCACAATTGTTGTATCTTCAATTCATGAGCTTCTTCCACTTACTACTAATTATGGCCTGGGGGAATAAAAACCTACTGCTTTCTTTAAGACTGAAATAGAAAGCTGGGAATCTCTCTGGTAAAATGCTGTTATTTCTCTTCGTCCTTGACTGCTGGCAGTGGTGAAGCACCTTCCTTTTGGCCCATGATGTTTCTAGTCATTGCCATGAAAAAAGTTCATTTTTAAGCCTGCTCCATAGGAAATGTTCCACAAGAATTGTGCTAAATTACTTCATCCCTCATAATCCAGGCATTCAGCTGCATACACAGATCTCCACAAGGAAGTTTAAAAAGCTGCTTCTGGTAAATATATATAAAATGTATAATTCTGCACTTACCTACTAATAACCTAAATATCACTTAATTAATCTTGCTGTTTAATAAAAAAGAACCTGCACTGCAAATGTATATGAATATGAAGTCCAGAAAGGGAGTTTAAAGTAAGATGAGAGTTTTGGGATGGTGTGAGTGTCTATAACTAGCCCGAACCCATTGCTACCCTCTCGTGCCGTGTTTTGGGAGGTTTGGGCTCTCAGAGTTGATGATCCTCGATGTCTTTAAAGACATGAAAGTGTGCATCTCCACAGAAGACTTTTTGATGCCGTTACAATATTCCTTGAAGAGATGTAAATTCCAAAGCTGCTGTCACTTGAAAGTGATTTATTATCTCTATTTTCAGTGAAGACACATGGCAGATCATATACACTTAAGCTTATTTGGAGGTTGTCTAAAGACATGATGCACAGGTTGGTGAAAAATAAAGTGGATACAACCAATTTTCACTATTGATTCGTTGCAGAATGTGCCCACCTGCAGGTCTCTGATTATCAGATGAGTCAGAGAGGAGCTCAAAAGCAGAACTTCTCTCAGGGCCAGCAGATCTCTACCTCACTGCTCCGCAGAGAGAGAGAGCAGGTCTCATTGGGAAAACAACATTTGTATCTCGAAGAAAGAATAAAGTGATAAGTATGTTGCATTTATTTGGCTACTTCTCATTAGTGTTTCTTACAGCAATTAAATATAAACATGTTTGAGATGTATGAACAATTTGGGGGGGAGAGAAAGATACTAAATCTGTTCAGCTCCTTGAAGAACTCAAAATGGAGATCAGGGCTAAGAGCTAATAGGGTCCATTTTCAAATGGGCTTCTCTGACTCAAGAAACCTGAAGAGGACAGAGTTCCAGGAAGGTTTTGTCAGGAAGGCATCTACAGGAATTCAGCTGGATACAGGAGCAGAGAGGCCTTTAGGATGGAATCCTGATTTGATAGGGTGTGTGTGTGGTTTCTCTGTTGTAGTTTCTCTGTTGTAGTTCCTCTTGTAGCCATGTGAAAGAGTAATGTCTATTCATTTTATTTTCAATTTCCTTTCTATCAAGTGTAATCTTCAATTTACTTTCATCTACAGCGTCCTGATCAACATCAAACTGCCCACCAAAGGGTGTCATCTGTAAATTAGGATACTGGAATCCACATAAATATTCAGCTTTCATTAATGTTCTACTCTAGGATATTTAAAGACTAATGGTGTGTAGCCCTCTAGTAATTTTATAGGCCATTTAGTGATGTGGTGTTGAGGTGTGGAAGAAATGTCCTCTAGCGAACAATTTTAGCTTGCATGGGTCTCTGGAAAGCAGAAAGGTGCTAATAGCTGCAGTCAGCAAGGCATCGTGCTGTTCTTCCACATCTAAGGGTATGGCTGGGTAGGAAATTTAATATCCATGAACACTCAAATACGATATAAAAATCTGGAGACCCACGGCAAGGATTTCCCAAGTGTTTTTTGGCTCGTGAACAGAGCACATTCTAAACAGTGTTGTCTGCACATGCTGCTGTTTGGAAAGATGTGTCCCATGAAAACAAATAAGATCCCTTCAGTTTGAAAATGCCAGAGTATTTACTTGCTAAATAAAATATAAAGAAAGCTGTAAATATGCTTCATTACAACACAGCCTGGTCTTTAGAGGATTTTGAATAGCTGTTGTGCACAGTGGAAGACAAATTAATCTCTCTGAATCTCTCTCAGCTGAAACATTCTAATGTTAACTAACAGTTTCTAGTGATCAAAGTGATTTAGTTAAATTATTTATTTGCATATGCATTTAAAAGTTTTTATTGTTGTAGCTCAAGGGAAGAGAAGGGGGAAGGGGACAAAGAAGGTCTTAAGATAATTACCTGACATTTAAGAGCAGCTGGCCCTGCCTTGTCCCACTTTCAGAGGTAGATCAGGCAGCTTTGGCCACCAAATCTCACGATTGCCACATGCTCTTTGTTATGGCTTCTCACCACTAGAATTGCGCTCATCTCTGCCTTTCCTCCTTTTAAACAGTAATCAAAATGATCAGGAGTAGCTCATTTCAATCATTAAAGCCATGTTTGTTGTATCTCACTCTAATCAAAATGTTTGCTGTGGTGTAAATCTCTACATTTTCCCGCAGGGCCTTTCGAGGTTGGATTTGTTTTGTTGTCTCCCTCGTGTTCTCTGGATTGATCTCTGTAACAGGAAAATGGTCAGCTTAAAAACCAGAACCAGATTGTGGTTGGCACGGCACAGAAATCAGTGGAGGGTTCAGGTTATAGCATCGCTTTATTCCTCCCTCCTCTCCCTCCCAAGTTAATGGGCTGCAATTGCACCTCGGTGCTTTCAGTCCGTGGTGTCGCAGGTGTCTGCTAGGCAGCCCCAGGGAATAAACTGATTTATGACAGCTAATTGGGGTGCAAATTTGTTTGCATTGGTGTTGGAAGCCTGGAATCAATACCATATAACAAACAAAGCAACTAAACTATCAAATCTTGTATAGCTCAGCTTTGAAATGTAATAGGCAGTAAGTTTTGTTTAAAAAACAAACAAACAAAAAAAACTGTGAGCAAAAATGATGCAGGAAGAAAAGTGCCAGTTCTTAGTATTTACAGCATCGGTCCTGTTCTATTTTTAGTTCTAATTCCTTTGAAACTCAACAAAAAACTCAAACAAACTCCCAACCAAACAAAATAACCCACAACAAAACAAAATATGCAGAAAGCCATTTAGAAAGGTCAAGGCAAATCACTTTTTCTCTTATCACCTTCACCTCCATGGAGAGACACTGATTCTTGGAACTCGTAGGAGGAATATTCTATTTTGACTTTCAGAGATTAGGTAAATGTAAACAGAATATTGTTCTGCATATTCTCAGAAAGAGGCATCACTCTGTGTGCTTTGACAGTCCTTACTTTTGTTGTTTTTAGGGCTGCATTTAAAGGGTTGCCTTGTCATACCTGTGGAATAAAACACATGAGAAAGGGTCCAAAATAGTAATTAAGCTATTGGTGATTTTTTTTTTTTTTTTTCCTGTTATGGAATAGAAGATCTTTATTAAAAGGTTAGAGCCACTCCATATTTTAATTTATTTCAGCCATTTTTACAAAGACTAGTTCCATGAAGAATTCTAGAAAATACATGATTGTGGGCTTCCAAGCAGGGGTTCAGAGATGCAGCAAGGCAGGAGTCCAGAGCGAGGAATGAATTGTTTATTAAATTTACAATACCATTGATATATTCTAGTTCCATAAAGCAATTGAACAGTGTTCACACTTCTCCTAGGGTGATTGGTCAAAGTCTCAGACACCCACTTAGAAATGTTTTTTCCTAATATAATGTACACAAGGTCAGAAGATACCAGATATGAAGGCTATTTACAAAAACCCTGTCTATTGTTCACATAGCAAGGGAACAGTTCTCACAGAATGAATGCAAGAAGAGACAATTTCCCTGCTAACAGCATTTCAGCATCCACACACGTTAGCCACCCATGCAGGTGTCCTGTTTGTGTCCAGATCTCAGCATGTGCTCACATCCCCACAGCCTGCCATCCTCGTGTCTGCAGCGCTCTGGAGGAGGAAGCTGGAGAACAGGGAGTCTTTGTCTGATTATTTATTTGTTTTTGATATTTTCCTAACAAAAGCACACCAAGTCAGCATCCTGTGCTACAGCAAGGTGGTGACAGCAGATAAACTAATTTCAGGTGGCAAGTTACAAATAGCAGTTCTGACTGAAAAGACAACTTTAATCTAATAATAAGTATAACTGGTTAATTACATTCCCTCAGATCTGCTTTATGCTCTTATCAAATAGGAACAAGACCTCTCTTCATTGCTCACGAATGAAAATGTATTAAACTGCTAATTGTTGCAGTTACTTTTTATGGAAGAATCAGTAAATGAAGCATTTTAAGATTAGTTTCAGGTCGATCCTGGATTATCGTATTCTGCAGACAGGACATCATTATATTAAAAATAGACCATTTTATTGGACTCATTTGCACATTGCTGTGATTTTTAAAACAGATGAGGTTTGACCTAACTCTGCCCCCATTGGATCTGTCCATTATCAATGATGCTGTGAGTCTCTGATTTTATACTTAAATTGCTTTTTATTTTTTCCACTTGTCTGCCACCTAAAGAAAAAAGATAATGCATTAAAGTAAATTGCACTGATAAAATATAGAAATTAAAAACTTTTGGAAGACTTGTGAAAGTCTCTTTTTTTATCTGTAAATTAATCTAATTTCTGACCTGACTGCCACCTTTGTTTCCAGTTCTGACTTTTTGCTTCTGTCAATCCCTGTCAGCTGGTTTTGTGACATTGCCTATTATTTATATGGCCTTAATTAAGTCTTTTAAGCACTTTTTCACTACTAGGTAAGTCCCAGAGAAGGATTAGAGCCAAGGTCCCCTGAGCACACAAATTAGTATATGAGTTCATGAAGTTATCTCTCACAGTAAAATTTAACAGGAGAGAAATCAGATTTCTGGAGTTGTTGGCTGCCTCAGTGGCGTTTTGTCTTCCAGTTTTTGGGATGATTTATGGATGCATCCATGAACGCTTGGAAATCAAACCCTCACACTTAGAATGTCTGTATATTTGATTGTCCCAGCACAGTGTAAAAAAATGCAGGAAGGAAAAGACACAGGAAAAAAAAAATCTGACTTTTTTTGCATCTCTAGATCTTAAATTTCACACAGCATTATTTCTATCCTGCCTGTTGTTCAGACTTCAGATTCTTTTTTCTATGTAAATTATCCTACTGCTGTGCTTTTCTTCCCTACCTTGGATGTATGAAATTCATATCTTAATGTCAGACATACTTCTAATTTTCAATTTTTCAAGCATTATTCTGCTTGATTATTTTCAGCATTTTGACTTTTGCATGTTCGCTTTCCCCTGCCTGACTGCATTGAGTCTGGACAGAGTATTATGAGGCATTATTTTTCTCCTTTTTGCCAAGTTCTAAAATTTTCTATTTCAATAGCTGCATAATGATAACTGTAGCAGTTCTCTAATTCATGCCATCTGCAAAAGCAGTGTCTCCTTGGAAATGCATTAACCTCATCTTGTGGAAATAAAGGAATGTTTGTTTTTTTTCAGAAGGGCTCACTTGAAAGAAGAGAAAATCCAGTGCGTGCATGTTTAAGCTTTGATTTAAATAGCAATCCTGAACCTTGAAATTTTAAGGGTGGGGTTTTAGAATATAAACTGTTAAAACAGAATGATGGGGAGGGGGTTGGATTCCTTTAACGGCAATTTCCAGGGTTGTGGAAGGGAGATCCAATCCTTCTGATTGCCCACTAGTATAAGAAGATTTTAGTTACCATGAAGATTATTGAGGCTGCCATCCTATAAATGAATATTTTTTTTTCCCTGGATCTGGTCCATGTGAGCACAAATACCATCTTTTTCCAAACATTTGTAGTTATGCTGAGTTTGTGAGTTCCCAACACAGATCACTGCTGATAAACACAATCAAGAATGCAGTTGCAGTAAATATAAGCTAATGCTTATTAGTAAAAATGTGTAATTACATTCCTAAAGGAGCTAAAGGCTGTGGTAATATTAAAGTGCATAGCAGATGGTACTGGTTGTCCCAAAGTCCTGCACTTTATCTTGAAAATTGACTTTAAAAGGGCTCTTTTTTCTGTGTGTGAGATATAACTTACCTTGAAAAATGACCCTGGCATACCAACGTCATAGCGTGTTCTAACACTGCTTTTAATTAATGATCTCTAAAGATAATGGGTAATCTTGCATTCTACCAGATTAGTTAAAATAGGGACTTGCAGCTGCAGAGCAAGGGGCTGAGATGGGCAGAGAGTGGCAGAAAGGCTCTGGCTGTGCTCCAGTGGCTGGAGATGGATCTTGGCTGGCTGGCAGCTCTCGGGATGTCCCCATCAGGACAGAACCCTTCTCCTGCCCCTTAATGTGCTCCAGTGGCTGGAGATGGATCTTGGCTGGCTGGCAGCTCTCGGGATGTCCCTGGCAGGACAGAACCCTTCTCCTGCCCTTTAATGTGCTCCAGTGGCTGGAGACAGATCTTGCCTGGCTGGCAGCTCTCGGGATGTCCCTAGCAGGACAGAACCCTTCTCCTGCCCTTTAGTGTCTCGTTAGGTTTTCCATTCTCATAGGCTTCTGAATAGACTTCTGATGATGTACTTTGTGATCATTTTGTTCTTCTTTCTCTGTGACCCATTTCTTGGAATGCTTTCTGTCTGTGTTCAGCAAAACATGCACCCACTTCTTTTTATCAACCTCTCTTCTTTGCCTTTCTTTCTGTATGCAATTAATTCCAGATCTATATATTATGTATTTGATCTAGATGTACGTATTCATTCCACTGAATAGAAACTCTCAAGTACCCTAGTCTGTGATATCTATAAATTATTCAAAATTCCAGTCATAAATTTTAATTTCATTCTGAACAACATACTAATCTAAGGAGATGTTAAGTAACCTTTGCAATATATGTTGATGTATAAATAGTGGCATTAATGCCTCTGAACATTTCAATAAGTGTTCCATGGTATCATCCCTTCTCCATCTCTCTCAGTTCTAAAAGCCATTGTTAGCATATGTAATTTTCTGAGTGAATTCTGAGCCAGATCCCCCACAGAGCTGCTCCACAACTCAACCTCTTTTCCATTCATTTTGCTCCATGCAGTGTAGGTTGGGTGTGGAGAGTATTGTTTTGCTAATTATTATGAAAGAACTGTGGAATGACCTAGGACATGCAAGATCTCTGGATGCCTTCTTGCCCAAAACCCAATCAAAGCTTGGCAAACCTAGCTGTACTCAGAGCCTTTTCCAGCTATTTTTAATATTTCCAGGAATGGTGATTCCAATAAACTTTAGGCGACTGATTCCAAATTGTATTTGTGAACGATTCCAGGTCAAAAACAAAGAGAAAGGGCTTTGAAGTATAACAATTAGCAGTCCTGTAACTTCAAGAGGAGATGTTAGTGTGAGATCCTCCATGTGCATGGTAACAGAAAAGAAATGAATTATCTCTGCTTTTACTGATTGAGTTTAGGTATAATTTTTGTTACTGTGTAGTAATATTTGAATTATCATCTAAGAATAACAGCCTTCACAGGTGTCCATTAGCAGAATGCTGCAAGGACTGCACAAGTATTTTGTCTTTTAGTTATGAGTATGTAATGGTCTCACTTGCTTTAAAAAAAATCCAAACAAAGCTTTCCTGTGAATTGCTGTGAACTAAAAACAAGTGTTTGGTATTCGTAGTGCAATTTAATGTAAGAGAATCAAATAAACCACAGAAAATAGTCAATGAGAGGAAGAAGAGATAACTTGTAAGTGATATATTTGGGATATTTCCTGCAGTAACTGTTCAGTATGATGAGCAGAGGCAGATTTTACAGGGCACCTGCCAGGAAGTCTGTAACAAACTCTTTCAGCTGCTAATGCACCGATATTAGCAGTGCAAGCCATGACAATTGTTCCATCAATAATTCCTGAGACACGGGTAAAAGCAGTGTACATTGCCCGCTGCAGCCAGCAAATGGAGGCCCGAGAAGTGTCTGCTGCATCAAACTGTAAAATATAATGACTTTTGAAGGTTGAAGTTTATGAGAGCAGTTCATTATGTGTTCCAAACAATGCTTTATTTCGCTATTGTTTCTTCATTATGTGGATAGGAAGCACTGTAGCAGAAATTGGGCTCAAGGGAAACGGTGTCTACCAGTAGTTTAACCTTGTGACATTCCACTAAAAAGCACAGGTTCTTCTGAAATACATAATACATGAACTTCTCTGATTGTTTAGCATTGATCAGTACTCAAGTAAATTGAGTTACTCTCTTATTAGCATAAACAGCAAGGCTCTGGCGAGCCTCTTCACCCTCCCATGGTAAGTGGCTGAGGGATTTCTGCTTCTTTTAAACTGAAAGTCGATTTAAAAACCCAGCATGGAAAAGCTCTTTACCAAAGGCAATATTTTCAATATTTGGAAGCAGCGTCCTTCTGACTGCACAGGTATCCATTTCAACTTCAGTGTCCAGGTTTCAGTATAGGTTGGTTCTCAGACTTCTTGTCTTCCATTGTCAGGTCCGTCTGCAATTTTGTTTTCCTCTCTCTCCATGAGTGTATATATACATTAGAGATAATTGTATATATACAATATAAAGTGTATATTAGAGATAATTGTATATGTACAGTATAGAGTTTTTATTAGACATAATTGTATAGGAACTATATAGAGTGTTTATTAGAGATAATTGTATATGAACAATATAAAGTGAATATTAGAGATAATTGTATAGGAACTATATAGAGTGTTTATTAGAGATAATTGTATATGTACAATATAGAATGTTTATTAGAGATAATTGTGTATGTACAATGTAGAGTGTCTGTTTCTGCTTTAGCATAATTAGGCTGTGTTTCAATGTTAAGAAAACTTCTCCCCCATCTTCCTCAGAGAAGAAACAATAAAAGTCTGGTTTAGAAGCATATTTCCTTTACTTTATAGGAGCTCACAGGTGAAATGTTTCAAAAGCTTTACAGCTTGTTCTGGAACATCTTTTCCACGTTAACTTTTCACCTTTCTTTCTGTTCGCCTTTCCAGCTGCAGAAAGCAAACTGGCCCAAACGGGTGGAATGCTTCTGGTGTAACACAGTCTGATGGAGTCTGCTTTTATCTTCAGTTGTACATAATTATAATTGTCAGCATTTATTTTTAACTCTCAGCACAGGGTAAGGATGAAATATTATTTTGAATCAGGGGAACATGCAAGATTAAGGCTACCCATGTACTAAGAGCATTTCAGCTCTGAGGGAGGCATTTCTGTCTAAATTAAAGTTTGATGTACTGGGAGCTAACTTTGATTTTATAATGTTCTGAGCCAGGCGTCCAGATTATCAAAGGTAATTTCCCTATAAGACAGGCAGGAAACATCAAAAAGAACCCTTTCCAAGACTAACTCCTAAAGCTTTAATTGTTCAGCATCTCTGACAGTTTTGAATCTCTCCTTACTGTGCTGTGTCAGACACAGCTTGGCTCTTTCAGGTGATGCTTGGATACCTAGAACTGCAGGAGTGTAGGAATCCTAGGGTAGGCCACGCGGTAAAAACCCCAATTTTGGGTCTTTTTCCTGCACACTCGTGATGCTGAAGCTATTTTTGATAAATTTAACAAGATGAGTATCTCATAGATAAGTGGAACTGGGGTATAAATAAAAATATATGCTAAATATAGTATCAGCTATCATTTGCACAGAGTTAAAGCTTTTGCATAAAACGATATTGCCAGAATTTAGAAGACACTATGTGTGTGTACATATTTGACAGAAGAGCTTATGTTGTACCAGATCAGGGAGTTTGGTGTCTTGATTTTTGTTTGCTTCCCAGTTTTGTCCTTCCCCCCTTGAGTTCCTAAATATCTTTTGGCTGTTAAATACCTTTCATTCTCCTGTTCAGACACTCCAGACTGAGTGGGATGATCAGCAGTGAGATACTGATTTCTGGATGTACCTGTGAGACAAGCCAGTGTCTGTAATTCTTGATGAAGTTAATGTTCCTTTAGAGTATGGGTGAAGTCAAGCTGTCACCTTGGCCAACAGCAAAACACACAGCCATGAGGAAAAATGTAAGTGTGGAAACTACTTCTCTTGGTCTGGACTCCAGAGCAAATAGAGAAAAAAATAATGCCCCTTTGGGACTTAAGATTTGTCCAGAGCAGCCATGAGAACAGAGCTATTAGTCTTCACTGCCCTTAGTCTAGAGCTTCAGCTGCAGCTTGGCTATTTATCTCAGTACCAAAAAAGGGGGTTTAAAGTCATTTAGGGTCTTGTGGATCATTCCTTCTCTTCCTGTCTAACTCTGATTTCACCGTTCTACTATCCTGGATCAGCCAGAAGAATCTGTAACTGACAAGTCACTGTAGGTTGTTGACCTCAAATATTTCATTTCTCTGGGAAAAAAAGCAAACAAACAAAAACTTGAGGTGCTGGTCAGGTGCTGATAATTTGTAGACTTGAGCAGGTGCCCATTGTGAGGGGTGGGCTGGCCAGGAGGTGGTTCCCAGGCAGGAGGGGCAGCTGTGATAAAAGGGCTGCCTGCTGTGGGAGGTAGTGCTGGGAATGGGGAGCCTGGGAGAGGTAAGGAGGCTCCTGGCTGTGGGTCACTGGGGGAGGAATTGCTGTGAGCTGTAACCTGCTCTGGGGGATTTTGGGACCTCTTTACCTGGAGGCTTTGTGCCCTTTGTGTGCCGGGGTTGTATCTCTGTTCCAGCAGTGTTTGTAGTGTGAATTCAGCCTCCAGCAGGTGGTGGTCCTTGTGGCAAGGTGGGCTCAGGAGAAACTTTGCTGCAGTGGTTTAATTGGCTCACTGTGGTGAGGAATTTGAATGTACGTGTCTGAGCGTTTCTGTAATGAGTGTTTGCCCAAATAATGATCCTCGCTGTCCAGGCTTTCAGGAGTTAAATTTCTATTCTAGCACATAGAGCTTTTAATTTTCTTTGCCGAATGGTGAAATAGTGATTATATTTGCATACAGTTTTTTTTTTCTCTAGGATGCTGCCTCTTACTTATTTCTCTGACATTGAAATATTCTATCCCTAAGTTTCATTTGTTCCAGCCTTGCTCTTCTACTTTGCACTCTCCAGCATTATATGTTATAATATCATGGAGTTCCCACTTCTGCCTAATGTTCATTGCCCTGCATGTACTAAAGTATATTACAATATAGGATAATAGCACCAATTCTTGTAATTCAGTTATTTTGGGGTGAAAGATGAAATCACTGCTCGGTTGCTTTCCTGTTGAAGTGTTTCAGCTTTGCAGGTGCAATTTGTTTAGATACTTTTCCTATTTGATTCACAGTGAAGCTAAGAGCAATTTCATTGTAGTAGATGTCACTGAGCTTAGCCTATTGGTCACCTGTACTTCCCTGCTTTACTCTTGACACACTTCTGAATTCAGCGTGGATAAATGAGCATGGATAGCACAAATGGGAGGTCTAGATACAATTAAATAATTGCCTAAACCTCTTTCATGCATAGGCTTTTTTCTTGACAAACCAAAGCTTTGTTATGTGCACAATTCAGCCTTCCCAGTTAGACTATGTGGTTATCAACCAATTTATTTAGATTTTTTTGTAATCTAATAACTGGAGCATATTTAGATGGCCACAACAAAATGCACTGCATTTCTTTTTTAAATAGATTAATTGTATTCTGTCTGGAGGTGCAAATATCAAGTCAAAAGGAAGAAGAGCCAAATGCTTATGGAATTCTCTCTATAGAGAAACTATCTCCTTCACGACAGGTCCATTCCAACAGACTGCAGAGGGACACTTAGCAAGAGGAAGGTGCTGATTTCCCTATGTCCATAAATCCTTGAGATTTATGGATGAGCTCAGTCAGATGAGTCAGAAAATAAAAACAGTTATTGGGAATGTGCTAATAACAGTTTACTGCCTATATGCCAATATTCCTCTCATCTGTAGAGAGAAAATAATCAACCTCATTAGCATAGTGAGATTTATCAGAGCAACTGATGCTTCTGCAATCTGTACATGGCTTTTCATAGGAACAGCTGAGAAATGCTGCCAAGTGTTGATTGATTTGGAGGCTCAAAAGAACTTGCTGAAGAATCATATTTTTGTTATTTGTTTACTTGAGACCTCAAGTAACCCGTTCTATAAAACTTATTTTAGGAAGGTTAATATCTTCTGAAAGAGTTTTACTTTCCCTAAGTACTTTCAAAGAGTAAATTATATGAATTTTCAGTCAGGGTATATCAGAACCAAACTATTCTTAGTACCTGTATTTTAAATAATTCTAAAACTGCAAGTGTTTTAAATTACAATTTTTAAACAACTGATTATTAAACTAATTTCAGGTCTAATTCCATTTTGTGCATCTTTACTTATGAAGTTTTGGGGTTTTTTTACCTATCGGTGTAGAGTGTGAGTTTGTAATGTTAAACTAAATTAAGAACTTATGTTTTTAGCAGTCTGAAATAACTGATGTTGTGTAGAAGCTCCTTCCCATTGGAATTACTGCTGGACAGTGAGTTTGTCCCCCTTTTAGAAGGTTACAAAGTCTGAATGTCACAAAAAGTGGCCATAGGAGATATTTCCCATCTTCACTTCACTTCCCAAAAGTACTTGGCCTGCCCTGCAGCATAACTGCTGCCACCAACATTCATAAAAGGTATAAGGTGGACCCAAAGTGTCGGAGAGCTGGGCTGTTACACCTGGCTCTGGCCATGATTCTGTCTCCTTAGAAAAGTAGGAGACAATGAAGAGATCCCCCAAGCCATCCTTGTGCTGTGGGCTACCAAAAATGTAACAAGCTCACGCGTTCAGCTAATTTGATTGAAGATTTCGAATAATCAAAGTAAATCAAAATCATGCATTTTAAAGAGGGCTCCAATCAGAGGGCTCTGATTGTGGCCGTAGAGGCACAGCTCTGCATGCAGCTGTGGTGTACCATCACCTGAGAGGAGCTCCGGTCTCGGGCAGGAATGGGGGAGTTGGGAGCCTCATTAGCAGCCGTGTGAGCAGAGAATTGATTGGGAGGTGGAAGTTGGGGCAAGGCTGCTCATATTAAAGAGGAAAATACGTGCTAGAGCAAGACTTGCCCTCTTAGCCCCTGTGCCAATGCCCAGCTCGGGCCTGGCGAGCCCAGGGCTGTCACCTTCCCCCTCCAAACCCAGTTTGGACAAAGGTCAATCTCCACAGCTTTGTGGATGTTCCACAGTACAAATATGCAAACTAGCCGAGCTGGCTTTGAAACACTTAAAAGATTAATTTCCTTTTAATTATCTTTTTGATCAAACTGCTGGAGTCAGCAGCCTTTCCCCAGCACACAGGGATATTTTTCAGAGAGAAATACCAATAAGAAATAAACCATCAGAACCATATTTGTATCTGAAGTCTACCTTTATCTGGCAGTTTAGGAACAAATGCCTTTAGAGTGGAATAGAATTAATGCCTTCTCTGCTGAGAAATTTCTCATCAAAGCCACACAAATTAAATTCGAGTGTGTCTTCTGAAGCTTTTACTCTTCATTACTTGGGCCATATTTATTTATAGTTCTCACCAAACTTATGCAAAAAGGACATTTTCAGTATTTTTATTTTCTTAGGCCTGATTAGTGCTGCATTCCCAATGGATGAGTTTTCATCAAAGTGTCTCCTATCTTAGTCTCCCTTTTTCCTTCTTACAAATATGATTTTTTTTCCTGAATATGCCTTGCCTATTACATCATTATATCTTTTTAGAAAGTGAATTTTACTCGTAATTGATTGGTTCAGTATTCATATAGTTGGAGTACTTTAAGCAGAATGATCATTTACTTTGACCTTAGTAAAATAAAAATGAAACTTTTTTTTTTTTGGCTACAGTTTAGACAGGAAGAGCTAGTTCTGGACTGGAACTTAAAAGAGCTGGCCTAAATTTTTGTGTGCGACATCTTTTTTTAGCATAAGCAAATACTTAAATTTTCTCTTTGCCTCAAGTCTCTATTTTGTTAATGGAAATAGTAATACTTTTTAATGACAGTTTTAATAGATCAAATACTCAGGACACACAGATGCTGTCATTGTACAGATCATAAATAGATATATACCCACATAATTATATAGAGGAAAACTAGATATGCTTCATGTGTTTAATAGATAATAATTTGGTGTTTATTGCAAGGCAAGACTGAAAAAGAATTCAAGAGCTTTCAAAGATGGAATTTGATTCTAAATGGGATTTTGATATTTTGTGCTCTGCATTATTTAATATTCTGAATTATTTCTAACTATAAATTTGATTATTGATTTATTCAAGAAGTTAAGCGGAGCGTAAACTAAATTTGTGAAGTGTAATATAGTCCTCCAGGTTTTTTTAGGTTAATTCCAAATATTTTAAAACCTAGTTAAATTTTCTTTCATTCTAATGACCACAAAGCATAAGCAAAGTAAATATTTGGCCAAAAATGTCAAAATTCTTCTCCCCACTAAGTCATGAAAATACTCGTAAAGAACAATTCTAAGCAATTTAGAAATTGATCAATTTCCCATAAATTATTTGCCTATCAAAGTAAATATTTTCTAAGATTTCTGTAACATTTATTGGAGATGGATTCATTCAGGATGTGCCACGTTTATTAATTTAACAAAAACTCAATTTAATTCAGAATGTTCTGACTTTCACCAATGAGTGAGGAGAGTGTTCTGAAGTGAGTTGTTTGTATTCCAGCAGGAAAACAAACAACAAAGAAATCACAGCCATGTAGTGTAACAGGAATAATGATGTCAGTTCCCAATATCAGTTCAGGGTCGTTCTGGTGATAGCTCCAGCAGCAGAGCCCCGGTAGAGAAGCTGGATTTATTTACTTTGGGTACCAGGCAGCTAGCAGAGGTCAGCCCCTGTCTGCAGGGGAACAGATGTTCAGCTGCAGAGCACCAGCATCTGTTTGGTTCCCTAAACTCTGCTCCGTGGATGGAAATGTTCCTGTGCAAATGTCTGGGTATAAATGAGTTGTTTTACCCGTGGTGTGTGCATTCAGCCAGCCTGATCATCTGAAATAATTCCTGCTGCTCTCGTGGTCCTTAATAAATAATTTTGACTGTGATTCATGCGGTAACTCACTGATAAAGATGATTTCAGGCTTGCATTGCAGATACAGAAGGTGTCTCACTGAAAAATAACATTGATTCCTGATAACAAAGTAAGCCTAAATTTTCCTAGTGCAGTGTGTAATTCGTTTTTTTCTTTAAAATTCTTACTGTAGGCCTGCTGATAATTTTCATTTCCAGAATTTCTGTATGTTTGTTTTGTGTGTCCCTTTGCAGTTTGTGGGTTCAAGTGAGATGTACACTTGAAACTTAGACTCCATAGGGAGCAGTGATGCTGTCCCCAGACTCCTGCTAAAAACCGTGGTGCCTTCAAAAGTCTGCCCTTAAATCAGAGCTCCCAGCTCTGTGCATTTAACACATTTACTTTTAAGCAAATTAAGTTCAACATAGAATTTTATTCTTTAGTAAGGTGAAGGACAAAGCTTGTAGTAAAGGCAAGTTGGCTAACTGTGGTTCACTCATTCACTGGTGGTGCAAATCTAAATAATCATTTCAAAAGCGTGGCCTTGCCATGATGGAATTGGTACCAAAAAGCATAAACCAAAATGCTGGAGTGTAGGAACTTGCCCTGTGTGAAAGCTTGCTCCTTACGAAGGAGGCAATCAGAAGAGGGATAATTAAGAATGGACAGTGGGACAAAAAAAACCCAGAAAACTGTAAGAACAGAGAAAATTTCTTCATCAGTCTTTGTTACTCAAAATAGCAATATTTGTTTGCCTGGGCTCAGAGGCTTAATGAACTACTTGAAGAAAACATGATTTGCTTCCTGTTGAAAAAATTACATTCAGATAACAGACAGTTCAGTTGTATCTTCATCAGTCAGTGTCTTATTCCTCTGCTCCTGTGGTGTGAATGTCTCTCATAAGTCTTGGAACTATCACAGCGAGACCATTGACCCACGACTTCCATCTCTCTTTAAATCCTAAGAGAAACAAGGAACAAGGCTTGTATTGAAAAGCTAAATTGGTGTAAATTGGTGCTTCTGTCTGACCTGGAGACTGACCCTGCCTCATTTGTCTTGTCATGAGCTGGGGATGCTGAACTCCCTTGGGGTTCCCCAGCACAGGGAGTCCCACCCTGGAGGAGCACTCCTGGTGTTTCCCGGCACGGGGCGTCACGCCCTGGAGGAGCACTCCTGGGGTTCCCCAGCACAGGGAGTCCCACTCTGGAGGCGCACACCTGGTGTTTCCCAGCACACGGAGTCCCACCCTGGAGGAGCACTCCTGGTGTTTCCCGGCACGGGGCGTCACGCCCTGGAGGAGCACTCCTGGGGTTCCCCAGCACAGGGAGTCCCACTCTGGAGGCGCACACCTGGTGTTTCCCAGCACACGGAGTCCCACCCTGGAGGAGCACTCCTGGTGTTTCCCGGCACGGGGCGTCACGCCCTGGAGGAGCACTCCTGGGGTTCCCCAGCACAGGGAGTCCCACTCTGGAGGCGCACACCTGGTGTTTCCCAGCACACGGAGTCCCACCCTGGAGGAGCACTCCTGGTGTTTCCCGGCACGGGGCGTCACGCCCTGGAGGAGCACTCCTGGGGTTCCCCAGCACAGGCAGTCCCACTCTGGAGGAGCACAGCTGGTGTTTCCCACCACACGGATTCACACCCTGGAGGATCACACCTGGTGTTTCCCAGCTCACGGAGTCCCCCCTGGAGGAGCACACCTGGGGTTCCCAGCACCGGGGGTCATGCCCTGGGGGAGCACACCTGGGGTTCCCCAGCCCAGACTCAGATTTGCTGTTTTGGCAGAGAGCTGCTATGTAACTCGTTTGTGGCACAACCAAATGCAGCTTGTCCGGTGAGTACTGCAGAGGAGAGCGGCTCAGGGAGGAGGAAGGCTCTTCTGTTCTTGCCTTGAAAACAGGTGTGTATACCAAAGAATCTGGCGGAAAATATTAGGAAGTGGCTTCTCATGGATTTTTCCAGCCCTACGTCAGTTTGCTCAAGTGTGCATCTGCTGGCAGACTCGTGTCAGACTGAGCAAGGCTCTAAAAGCCTCACTGTTTGGACAGTTAGTTACCTCTTGCTGCAAGAGTTGTGATTTTTAAGTTTTGTCAGTGACATCTCAGGTATTTTCACTTAGCTAAATTTGACATTGTGGGCAGGTCAATGGGCTTTATTTTCAGGTTCTAACCTATTGTAGTCCTATTAGGAGTAAATGATTAAAACATCTAATTTGACTTGTGTTGGCAAATCACTCTGTGTAGTGTTAAACTGTACACAGAAATAATAGAACTGAGCATTCATATCTGGTGGGATTGTAACAACTCCTGAAACTTATATTTATTTAAGTGACTAAAAAGGCTAATTGCTAATACCCTGGCTAACTTCATCTTAGGAGCTGATAGTGACTTTATAAACAGCTTTAGCTGTTTTTTTGTGCTTTTGCAAACCTTGAGATATAAAAAAAATTAAAAGTGTTTTTAAAGAAAAAGGAATTAAATGCACAGTAACACAGGATATCCTATTGTCAGGCTTGCCTGAATGATGTGGGATGAAATTAAGCTGAATCCTAAGGACTGTCTCCCAGTACAGGAGACATGGTCCTGTGAAGCTCTTCAGTATTTGGGACTGCTATGGTTACTGATCCTCCTTCAGCTACTCTGGCTCTGTTACAAGCCACTGAAGTTCTGGAAGGAATTTTATAGCTCATACAAGGCATGGAAGTTTTATAATTAGTTTTAGAGAAGATCAAGACTGGAAAGCAGCAGACAATTAGCTCCAAAGAATGAGTCCCCATTAGCAGCTGAGGAGTTTGGTAGAGCCTTGCTTGGAAGCCACGTTGGCAGCTGTGTGCGAGTGCTGATGCACGCTGTGCTTCTGAAAAGGGAAACTCTGGCAAGGGATTCCCATAAAACAGCCAACTTCAGGGCCAGCTGGGCCAGATGGAACCAGCAGCAGAGGCAGCCCTGCCCCTCTCTCCCCATCCTTTCCAGTCCGTATGGAATAGGAAGGAGCCAAGCTCCAGCAGAATTGGTGTGCTAATTTGGGGACCCAGAAAGCTGTGCTGGGTGGAAGGATGCTGCCTGGGGCATTGCTGGAGCTGGTGAACTCCTCTGGGAGTTGTTGTGAAGGTTCTCTGCAGATCGGAGCTTTTGAAGGGGCTGGAATTCTCAGCCTGGCAAGTTCCAAACTGGGGTGACAGCCGAAGGGTGCAGTCCTGCATTCCTCCCCCTTCAGAAAGGGGCATCATTGTGATCTTACCTTTTCTGTGGTTTGTCTTAGCAACTGCAGGTGTCATTCTTAGATCGGTTGTGGAATGGGTGCCAGAGAAATTTCATCCAAAAAACAGGAATAGAAAAGGTACTGGTGAGCCACATGTAGCTCACTGAAGTGTTGTGTGTTCTGGCAGGGAAGTCACAGAATCACACAGCAGTTTGGGCTGGAGGGGAGATCGTTTAGTCCAAGGCAGGATCTCCTGAGAAAAGTTTTTGGGTTTGTTTTTTTTTTTTTTTGCATCATTTTAGGATCAATATTACATGTTCATAGGGCATAAAATCGCTGCTGTGAAGTCTGAAGTTCTGTGATAACAGTATGAAATTTATGTAATGAGAGCATTTCTCTTCTCAGATGGAACCTAATTGTGGGTTGTATGTCTGATAAAGGAGTTAGGCAATGCTGCAAAACTGTTGCTAATGAAAAAATGCTATTTTTTTTTTTGTTTCTGCTGCTTATGTTTAACATTGTTGGAAATGTTGGAAACAATATTGTATCTCTTTTCCTAAAAAGTGATAATACTTAATTAAAGAAACACATTGCTGCAAGGGACAAAAGATCCACTATTTTTATTCTGAGTTTCTAATCCATCTCTTGCAGGAAGTAGCCTAACACCAGAGACACTTTTAAAGAGAAGTGCTTCTTAGTGGCTTCATCTAAACTCTTCTGTATCGAGGTCTTCTGAGCACACAGGAATCTAAATTTATCTCTCTATATATTTGCTGCCTGAAGACAGCTCTTGGAGTTGGATCTAACATGATCATATGGATATTTCTAAAAAAAAAAAAAATCCCTCAGCTCTACCCCCTACTACAGAGCCCACTCCAGGATAGGATACCTGTGAGTCCATCTGTCCTTCCAGAAATAATGCTGGTAAAGATGAACCTGTGGGAGTATTTCCTAGGTGGCCCTGGCACTGGAGAGGTGTGCAATTTCCAGGGAGGAATTTACACACTTGTGAAAGAGAGGGAGATTTGAAGCTTAAAAAGAAACTGAAAGAGCAGAGAGCTTGCCAGGAAAAAAAAGGAAAGAAAAACCCCAAACCAAATAAATATGGGTTCCTAACAACTGCGAGGGAGCTATTTGGGGTTTCAGGGATAATGCACTGGACTGGCATCCCAGGGCGGTTTCTTAGTAGAGCTTGCTGGTTTAGGCTGATCTGCTCTGCTGAGTTGTTATTGGCTATTTCATCGATATAAATTTCTATTTATGGCTCAGGAACCAGAATTTCTTTCTTGAGAAATGCATGGTCTGAAAATTTCAGTCCCTTGTAGGAACTTCAGCCTCCAAAAGTTTGTGCAATTAGAATATCAATAGCTGCTTTTTCAGTGTGAGTGCAGTAAGCATCCTGGGAAATTCGTGAGATAATGATGGGAATTGTTGCTCGATGAACTTCACTGCTTATTTGTAATGAAATGCTTAGCTCTGCATTCTACCATTCTCTTCAGAAATACTCTCAGATTCTTTTATATCCAATTCCCCAAATACTTTAGACCATTTAAAGTTACATGAAGTGGGGGAGCATGAAGTTCAGGTTTTAGCAATTATGGTTGGTGAGTCACTGCCAAAGACCATGAAGAGTTTAGGGGTTTTGTTTTGCTTTGTTTTGTTTTTTCCCCTCTGGTCAGCACATAGTTTTTAAAAGAGGTTTATTAGAAGCCACTAATAAAAATGGTGATGCGTGCTCATATTGCATAAGGAATCTTTTTATTTATCATCACTCTTCATTTATTTGCTGGTGAATGATGGATTAGTTTAGAAATAGACATTGCAAGTACACAAACTTCAATTTCAAAAAAGTGCTTGGCAGAAATAACTCAAGACATAAGCTTTCTGTAAGAGGAAATGAAAGCAAAGGATGAGATTTGGCCAAAACCTGTTCTCATGTGCATCTTTTTTTATTTTTTCTTTTTTCTCCTGTAGGACAGGCATTAGATTGTGTACGATATTGTAAACTCTGATTTAACATAACCAAGTAAATAAATTGTTTCTCTTCTATTTGTGAGCTTTTAGCATATTTGTGATTTTTACAATTACTGCCAATGTAGTTCTTACTGATTTCTGTCCCCTGCTAAGAGAAGATGAATGGTATATGTAAGGAAAAAAGAGAGGAGCTGTATGAATTTCTTCTCTCAGAAGGAATTGCATAAACCCATGGCTCAGACAGTAGCCTGCACTTCCTGGTATTGTTTTGTATTTATTTAAAATCCTCGAGTCTTCCAGCGAGGTTGGGACCATCCCTGGAGAAGAGAAGCTTTACGCTATTGCCAAGAAGCATCTCTTTGATTAAACACATCAATTAATTCTGCTGTAATAGAACAAAATGGGGTCCTTTTGGCTTTAACCTTTCTTAATGTGGCATGTCTATTGCAGACAAGAATGTTTTTAATTGAGGGAATAATGCTGTGCACACTAAAGAATACTTTTTCTAGTAGAGAGAGAGCAAATGAACCCCCTGAAATATCCCTCAGTGTGTTCTGGCATGGGTTTAAGTAGCCCTGTTAGCCAATAATTTTATTTATCACTGACAGCCAGTATCTGGCTCTTGGGAGATTCGTAGGACTCGAGTTGTGCTGGTTTGGGGACATGGAAAGACCCCCAGTAAATCTGCATGACCAGTAAGTGCCCCAACCCAGTTCAGGTGTGGTCTGTCAAGCTAAAACTTTTTTTTCACACCTCATTCCTCAGAGTGTGAGCTTGTGTGAGCTGTGCTTGTGCCACTGATCATGCTGCATGTTGTGGCTGTTGTACAGAATTGTCCTCATGTCGTGCTGTGCCTGTGAGGGACAGAACTGCTGCAAAGCTGCTGCACCAGCCCAGCTGTGACACCTGGAATAACCTTAATGGCATTACACCGCTTCTTAAAGCTCTGTGATCTTTCACAACGTGAGGTGTGATATGGGATCATTGGAATGGAATCACTGAGGCTGGAAAAGCCCCCCAACACTGAGCCCAGCCTTTGGCTGTGCACCACCGTGTCAATTAAACACTGGGTGCCACGTGCAGGTGCTGATCTCTATGTGCCCAGGGAACCACTGGAAATTCGTAGTTAAGAATTAAGGAAAGCGCTGTGCTGGTCCTCTTTTTTCATCAGTTTCTAATAGAATCAAATAATTACTTGAAAACAGAGAAAGAGTGGCTGAAACAAGGCAGAGTGGAATTTAGAAACCTACATTAAAGGTAACTGATGTGGTGAGGCATTAATCAGAATTTACAAGGAGGAGAAAGTTTCATGTTTCTGTCCTTATATAGCTCAAACTTGAGTGACTTTTTTTTTTTGGTTGTTTTTGTTTTGGTGTTTTAGGGGGGGCGGTTGGGGTTTTCGTTGAGTTTTTGTTTTTAATTAGGCTTCCCTGCAGGCTAACTTTGGCTCCAGAAAAGCTTAAATAACGTTTTAAATAAATATAAGAGGTAACAATTTAAATAAAAATAAATGAAGCTAATTAAAACAGTAAACTCAAAATCTTCAGCATTTCAGCATTTCTGTTCATGAAATGCTACAGTGATAAATTAAATAAAGTCTAGAGTGACAGAGAAGAATGTAGCTTAAAATTGCCTTTTTCATTGTAATCTAAAGAAAGAATCAGCAAAGAAGGAAAAATGTGAAGGTATGGCAATGCTTTTAGTTTTAATTAATGTTGAATATTAGCAGTATTCAATAATTCTCCAAGTATTGCAGTGCTCTGCAGTGTGTTAGTGTGTGCTGACTATGAAAATGTTTGTGGGGGCCCAGGAACACCCGGGGCTGAGTTGTTTCTCTTCGATTAACACGGGTCGTTCACTGCTTCCATCTAAATCTGCACAGATCTGTGATGAGCAGATACAGAAAATGCACACGAATCCTGGTGCTGCTGAAGGGCTGCTCAAGGAAAACATTGATCATTTTCATTTTCCTCCTTGTGAAGCCACTCGAAATCCTACATTTATCAACCAGCGGATGATGTCATGCAATGAAAGGCATGTAATCCCATCATGGAAAATGGAGATGTTTTAGAACTTGTGGTGATTGGGTTAGGAAGATGCCGACTGTTCTGCCACCTCCCTCCTGATTTGGGTGTGATTATACACTCCAGCTGCCAGTTTTAGCCAGGAATTCATGCTGATTATTTTCCTTATCTGTTAATGTAGGTTAAGCTCCTCACACGCGAGGCTTTTTGAGGTTTTGCCCTTTTAAAGCTGGATGCACTGTGGCATTTATTTATTACAAAATATTTTTGGAAGATCATGACGTGGCATGTGGAGACTTTTCCTGTGGAAATCATGGTGTACTTTTTATGGGATGTGCAAGGAAGATGTGCCAGCAGGAAGCACAGAGGTGCCTGTTCTTTTTTATATTCTATCTGTAGTGAAAGGCTGTACCCATGTTTGGAGTGAAAAGTCTGAGTCTTTAAATTACTAGAGAATGGGATCTGGCTTAGGCTGAGTAAGAAAGGCTCTTCTTTTCTCCTGGAACTGACACAATGATGAGTTAAACGCTGGTGGGCCACTGGCTTGGCAGGCAGATGGCACAAATATAGTATGCAGAGGAATAATTCACTTACAGCCATGGACATTTCTATAGACTGTTCTGTGAAGGAAGGCATGGTTGGCTGATGGGATTTTCCTTTGTGTTTTAGCCTAGACTCTAAAATGTGATTTTTTTTGGGTTTTGTTTTGTTGTTTGGGTTTTGTTTTTTTTTTTTATTTTCAGTGTGTGTCTTGGCAAATGAGTACATAGCTTGAGCAGATTTGGGCCTGTGTATAGAGTTTAGGAGCCAGGTGGAAAATAGAAAAATGTTTCCTTTTTTTCTCTCCCTCATTACTTATCTTTGCATGTTGTACTTTCTCTCAGGCTGGTTAAGCCTGTAATGCTGAAGGATCTCAGCTGCTCTGGAGTTACAGGACCACAGGGCTCCACGCAGGAAATGCTGAGCACTCTGAACCCCGTGCAATAAACACCTAAGTGATTCCTGCAGTTACAAATGGGCCTCTCACAATGGGGATTCCCATTTAACTGCACACTTGATTTCTTCCTGGGTTTTAGGGGCAGAGCCATGCAGCACCTCCTAGGGATAAAGCTGCCAAGAAAACATTTTATTGATTTGCTACTGTTGATGTAGTTTTGGGGTTCCACCTGCAGAAGTCATTGCTGTTTGATGTTGTGTGAGGGTGGCTCATCTAAGGAATGCCTGAAACACTTTTATGCCAGGTTAATCTATTTTTCATTAGCAGTCTCTCTAAGCTGGCACAGGTATGCTGGTGCTTTAAAGGACACACGATCTTGTAATCTTTAGTTACATAAAATCGAACAAGTCTGAGCAAATGAGCATAAGAACTGAAAAGTTTGGTGTAAGCAGAAGTTCAATTAAATCAGGTTGCTGCTTCTCTATTGTTCATGGGATTGTTGTGTGAGCAGTAGCCAAATCTGTGATGACTGTTGTTCAAAAATAGTGACCGGTTCTGGGAGATCAGCTCCTCAACTTCTCTTGGATTTGGGATTCCCAGAGAGTCCCTGTAGGAGAAGGACTCTTCCATAGACCATCTCTTCTGTTGGTTTGCCAGAGCATCACATGCAAGTTTCCTGCTTGCAACTAAATTCTCCCAGAATAATGGACAAAATTTCCCTGATTTGCTGCCTGATTTATGGTATTAAAATGGTATTAGGGAAAAGCACTATCCCCCTCATAATTTTGAGGAAAAATTGGCCATTTGACCTTGTATTTACTGAAGACAATAGCCAGCTAGCTGCTCCTACCTTCCAGGTCAATGTGACATCTCAGGCCTTTATTTTACATTTTCCTTGAGGCACTAGTGCTTTCATTTTACTTGATGTAGAGTAACAGAAATGTTTTGATTGAAGGGACCAGCCAAAGCTAACTTCAGTGTTTACCCTGAAGCATGATCCCTGTGAACACATGGGCTTTATTCATCCAACCATTACAGAAAATGGTTTTGAAAAAAAAAAAGACTCTTACATTCACTGATTTCACTGTAAATGAAGGCCCAGAGTGTTCCCTGTGGGCCTGCCATTACACAGAAAGGTATGGATTGAGGAAGAGGGGAAGACTTGTATGTCTAACTCAAACATGTCAAGTGTTCACTTCTTTGCTGCAGAAGAATAATGCATTTAATTAGACTATCATTGTGACAAATTGGTTGTGATGAGGCCGTTTATCTCAGGAGAGTGATGCTAATCTTTCTTGTAGTTTAAAGGCTCTCCTGTGCTGGCGTGAGAGAGATAACTAATCTTTTTGGGGCTGTGGGAAAACAAGAAATTCTTCCTATTGAAAAGAATTGGATGCTTCAGTTGCTTTTTGTAAGTACTTCTTTAAATGAGGAATGGTTTTGAGGGCCATAAAAATGTTGAAGGGCTAAGTCTTGCTAATCCTTTAAGCACTGAAGGACTCAACTTGTATCTGACCTCTGCCCCCATAATGGAATCCTAAACATACAGTTTGGCTCTCCTGGACAACAAGGAGAAGGTTCTGCACCTGAGAAACCTGGTCCTGAAAGTTACTCCCTGACCAAAGGATCATCTTGAATGAGGCACAAAGAATTGCAGGGCAGTGTGGCACGCTGAGACAGCTTCTGAGCCACGCACTGAGTGCAGGTGCTGCTGCTTTTCCCTTGCAAAAGCAAGAGTGCTCCACTAAGAAGAGATCCTGAGGAATTTCTCTCTCAGTATTCAACATTTTAGAGTGTGGTATGCACTGCATCACCTCTAAAAGCTATGCAATGTAACAATGGACAAAGTCTTCACTAATCCCTATAAATGTGTTTCCTACTCCAGAGCTTGAAGTAAAGACATATAAAGTTCCTTTTTGCTCTACCTGAAGAAAACTTTAAATACTTGCGTTAACCTGACAGGAGTGATCCTTCTGGATCTTGTGCAGCTCAGGAAGAATAGACACTACTGCCAGTGGAGATAATGCAGAATTGATACAATTCCTTGTAAAAAGCAGAAGCAAGCAGGTCACCAGCCTTTGGGGACACTCCTGACACGTCACTGTTCCCTAAAGACAAATATTCTATCATTTCTAATGTTCCACCTCAGCCAAAGCACAGCTGCACTCTTACTTATCCCCTCGCTCCCTAAACTTTTGACTATTTCACTGGTCTCTGCTCTGTCTTTGCTTTCTGCTTCTTTTAATCTCTTTTTTCATTGAGTTTATGTAGTTTTCAAGAAATTTCATGTCATGTGTTATCCGTGCCTGAGCAGGCTTCTCATGGCAGGCAGCTCCATGGCATCAGCTGGGAGATGGCATTGACTGGCCAGTGTTAACCTGAGTTAGGATGTTGATCCAAATATCCTCAAAAGAGACTGGGGCTGGGCAAATTGCTTGTTGGTAACTCTTTGAAAGCCTGTGCAAGGCTGTCCAAAAGGCATCCAATGCCTTTGATTTATTTATTATGAGCACAGGGTGCAAACACCTCTATGGCACAGCTGGGGGTGGGAAGGCAAGTTCAGCTTTCTGGAATATTAATTAGCTCTTGTAAGGAGCTGAGGTCTATTAAACTGACAAACAGAGGGCAAAAGGCTTTAGAGGTCACAGGGGACAGTTGGATGTGTGGTAATTATTTCCTATTGTTACACACTGCCATGTCAGCTGTACCTATAGAAATCAGTGAGATTGTTTCCAGAATGAGCAGTTCCCCCTGTTCCTGCAAATTTCCCTTCAACAGCATCATAACAAAGGTTCTGCTACTGCCATATGTTTACAAGTTGAATATATAGTGAGTTAAATCTTACTGCAAGCATTTAAAAAATAATCCTGGTACAATGAAGTGTATATTGATGAGCAGTTAATCAGAGGAGTAGACCTGTTGATTTTAAGCAATAGACTTATTAGGGAAATTGTCATGTATCTAGACAGAAGGAATCTATTTATTTTCACTTTAATTGAAATAGACCTCAGGATTTGGTGAAGATTCCGTGAACATTCTCTGCTGCAAGCAGCTTGTTTCTCATGCATGGCTGAAACCCGCAATGTAGACATTCTACCAGGAAGAACCTCTGAAAATCAAATTATTGATGACCCAGGAGTTTACTGGTCAGCTGAGCTGTGCTTGGAACTGGTGAATGTTTCAATCATCCATTCTTGGTTTGCTCCAGTCTTGCAAACCCAGGGAAATTCCCCAGTAAGCCACTTCCCAGCAGCCAGGAGAGACCCTTCACAAGAGCCTTTCTGGTGGTTTATAGGCACTGCCGTGACGCAACACCTGCACAGTTATTTTTTATCAGCTCCTTGTATAAAACTAATGTCGAAACAAGTCTTGTGTAAGGCATCAGCTTGTTAGAATTGCTGCCTCTGTAGAGCTGAAGGGCTGTTGTGAGCTTAAGGTTTGAAGTACTTTGTTTTGTGTGTGGCTGCTGGATTCTGCAGAGAAATGGGGCTGTTGTTGCAGGAGCAGAAGCTGTGTTCAGCTCTGAGTTACAGCGTGACAAAGCGCTACTGCCAAAATTATCCGCTGGGAATTCTGAAGTAGAAAGTCAAAGGCTGGTCTCTAACAAGTGCTTATAGGATTTCCCAGCAAAATGTGGGGTTACTTTGGTTTTGTTTTAATCTATTGACTCAGCATCTATATAGCCAGATTTATGCTAATAAGAATATAACAGATGGATTTTAGTTTTTTTTCTGATATCTACTTTTTTTTTCTGTTAGGGATCATGGGAAAGATGTTTTTATTGTTATGCCTTAGTTTCAGAACTGCATTTTGTCTGTGTTTTATTTGATGGAATTTCCTGTCCATTTCAGTATAAAATGCTAAGTTTCTCATAATGGAAATGTAAGAGGAGGTACCTGTTTTAAACATTTCTTAAATGAGTTTCAAATATCAGGGAAATTTTGCCAGATCTAAGGTGTTTATTCAACTTTTTTTTTCTACTTTGTAATTAGCTGTCTATAGGACTGTATCTGTACCTGTTCTATCCTGTTGTGGTGGGATTTTCATTATCCAAGCAGAAAGCCACAATCCTGGATACACCCTGAATGTGTGCTGGAAATAGAGGGATAGAAGGAAGCTTTGTTCGTGCTTTGCTGGGTTTGAATACAAGTTCCATTCAGGGAGGACTCTTGGCCTTACGAAGCTGTTGTGGATCCTGTGCTTTAGGGCTGTCCAGAGAAGCTGGGTCTGCCCCATCCCTGGAAATGTCCCAGGCCAGGTGGGATGGAGCTCCAAAAAACCTGGTCTGGTGGAAGGTGTCCCAGATCATTGCAGGGGAGTTGTAACTAAATCATCTGCAAGGTCCCTTCCAACTCCAGTCACTCTATTATTCTGTTCTAAACTTACTTTATTCTTTTCTATATGGGTGCATGAGAAACTTTATAATGCTTTTTCCAAGTGAGTTCTGCTTTTCAGTTCTGCCTCAACAGTCCCCCACCCTCTTTTTTTTTTCCTTTTTTTTTTCCTTCTCTTTTTTCCTCCCCCTCCTCTTCTTTATACTTGGCAGTCCTTTTCCCAGACTTTTCCTGCACTAACCTATTTCACTGATCAAGTGGACTTTTTCCCTTCCCTAACAAGTCTAGAGGGTTTGTCTAAGGAGGAGATAGAACAAATGACTGTTCACCCTAAAGTCTCTGGCCAATTCGAGGTTAATTGGTGAGAAATGGGCCAAGACTGCAGTGAGAGGATGAATGCACCCAGCACTGCTGGCCTGCAAGAAGTGATGAAGGGAATTAGGAATTCCAGTAGCACTGCTGATTTATGTAGAAACATTTTAAGATTAGGCTAGAGCATTTCAGAATCCAAGGCATGGCCGTTCTTGGCAAATTCTGGACTTTTCAAAGACAGCTGTTCATTAAAAAGGAGATAATCTAGAGGAAAAACTGCTGGAATTTCCTTGACCTGCAGCAGGTCAGGGTTTGCAGAGAAGTTGTCAAAGGTTTACTTTGCTTGTTAGGCGTTCGTTAGAGTTTGTTACAAGATTGTTTCATTTGTTGCTGAGGGAAAGGCAGAGGAAACATTTCAATAAAATCTGGTTAAAGCTGTCACTGTGCTTCTGTTCTAGTGAGTAACACAACTTTTACTTTTACCCTTTCTCTTGTTTTCCCTTTCCTTTTTAATGAATACTGATCACCTGTCTTGCAAATAAGTGACCTTATCAAACAATGTGCTTTTCATCGGTTGCTTTCATCTGGTCTGGAGCACTTAATTTAAATAGATAGAAGTTGGCTTTTGTTGTTTTTTTTTTTTCCCATTGATTTGAAATTTTTAGAATAATATCCTTTTTTCCAATTAACCTCCGTGTGATGTTGTCTTCTTCAGAGTGTTTGATATAACCACAAAAGACACACAAATCTCCCTTCTTTCTCTTCTTTAACTTTGTCTTGTTCTGTCAAGTAGATTATTGCAAATTAAGTTGGACTTTCTTTCAGACCTGCATAGCCTGAAACAGTCTTCCCTGCTTTGGTTGCGTGTTTGCTTGCAGGCTTGGCTTCTAAACTTTTACCTGACCTTTAAACAAAAAAAAAAAAAAAAACAAAAAAAAAAAAAAAACCCAAAAAAAACCAAAAAAAAAAAAACAAAAACACAAAAAAAAAACAAACAAACAAAAAAAAAAAAAACCCCAAAACAAAAAAACCCAAAAAAAACCAAAAAAAACAAACAAAACCCCAAAACCAAAACACCCAAACAACAAACCAAGAGTCCAAGGATTGCAGATTCATTCTATAGAAACACTGGACCATTGATAAATTTTGGTCTTTCCAGCATGCTGAAAACACTTTACTGGGATTCACATACAGCTGCTGAGTCCAACTGTCAGTAGGCTTGATAATGGAATTTCAAGATTATTTTTTCTGATTTTCTTAAATATTCATAAATATTTATGTTGTCTGGGATGTGTTCTTTGAGATGACCAGCCATGTCTGCAGCCTGTCCCATCAGCTTCCTGTAGGGTTCACCACCGCTGTAGACATAGCAAGAAAAGCTTCAGTGAAGATGCACGGAAGCCAAATCACCCTTAGGATTTACTTACAGGCACTTTGAGAACTCGTAAGAGCACATTTTGTCGTGTTGGAGATATCACTATTTCTTATCCCTCATACTGGTTTAATCCCTTATCACAGAAAAGTTGTGCTTGTACTGGAGAAGAGGTACATGGGAAAGGGATTTGCTTTCTAATTAAATGGATTATAGATAATATAAATAGATTTTTGTAAGCACAAGTATGTTTATTTGCTTAGTTTTTAACTTCCTCCTCCCCCAGTCTTTGTGGGTTGGCAAGACAGTGTGATTTGAACTTTTGTATAAATCTTCCTTCATTTCCTGCTAGATTTGTCTCTCTGTGCTTCAGTCACATTGCAGGAGTTGACATGTATATAAATCCCACTCAAATCAAACACAAATTAAACATTGGTAGGGTTAGGCTATAGCTTAGTAAATCTAAGTTGTGATATTTCAGATAAGGAGTGAGTAAAGAAACACAGCTTCACACAAGGCAGGATTTCTCTGGGAATGTGTGTTTAAACTTGGTGGGGATTTTTCCATGCTCATATTAAGCTGCTGGAATCACTCAGTAGATTCTCTTGAGCCTGATTTATCTACAACTATATTTGTTTTGTTGTTGTTGGGGATTTTCAGATCTCATATTTAGATCTTATATTTACCCTTCCATGCCGTTTGAGCAAGGAGCTGAAAGTCAGTTCTGCGCGGGCGAGGCTGATGCTGCAGGGGCAGAGCTGGTCTCAGGAGACTCCCGCAGGTCCTGCCAGGTCTGCCACATCCAACCAGAAGAAAACAGGTCAAGTACTGCGACAGGAATGCTGGGCCCTTGCTAAACATCCCTTTGCATTTGTGGGGCTGATAAGCTGTACTGGAACAGCATTGCTTCACCAAAAATTTATTTAATTCCATGCAATTCTATCTACGTAACGTGAAAAAAGAAAACACAAATTGCAGCTCTGTACTACAAAATAACAAAGCTCAGACTATAACTTCTTAAGGCTGAGTTTTTGCCTATTTAACCACATGCATGCTTTTTCAAGGATGTGAAGCAAATGATATATAAATAATATAATGTGTTTTAAGCAAAGTTTCTATTGATATGTTGTGTGATTACTTCTTAGTTTGGCATTTTGCAGCTGCTTCTTAGCTGGCTATACCCAGAAAAGCCCCGCACATGTGCATTGAATGCAATAACTTGCTAAAATTAAAATTTGGATTGAGTTTTCCCATTTAAAAGTCAGACATCTGAGACTTCTACAGTATTAATTTTGACAGGTTGTTGGGTTGGTTGGTTGTTGTTTGTTTGAGGTTTTGTTGTGTTTACATGTGTAGTATCATCTGAAGTTTCCATCTTCACCTGTGTGTCCCTGAAGGGAAAGGCAAGATACTTTTCTTTTGCTGTTCTCATTACTGGGTACATTTGCATCGAAACAAGATAATTACAATACCTTCTGCTTACAGTAGATTCCCCATGTACTTTTAATTAGATACAGCCTCCTTGATTCCATTTTGTGAACAATTATGTAACTTGCTCTGCGATGTTAAACAGTTTGTGTTTCACCCCAGAAACGTGTGAAGTGATTCATAACTGTGCTGGGATCATAAAATCGCTTTGTTGGTATAAAACTGTCGAGGGTGAAAAGCAATCCAGAAACACCACGAGCAGGGATTTGTGGTGGAGGAGGGAGGTCCTGACAGGAGAAGGGAGTGGGGCCTGGAGACCTGGAGCTGCCAGGGCGGAGGAAAGCAAAGAGGATTCAACTCTTGCAAATTCTCCCGTTCCTGCCTCTGTCCCCTCCAGCCTGGCAGGGAGAGGAGCATCCCTGGTGATTGCAGAAAAGCATTTGCAGATTAATAATCCTGTCACTGAGAGGGTAATAACCCTGCTTGGGTGGCAAGGGGAAGAAAAGCCTGGTTTGTGCTGTGTATCTGTAGATCAGTGAGACCCTAAATGTCTGAAGGGTCTGTAGATGTCTTGCAGAAGGACAAACATCATCTATTTTGCTGCTCTTCTTTCACTTTGTCCTGCTTGAGCTGCTGTGTTTTTGCTGTCATTCATTTCTTCACTGCAGGGAGCTTGGAATGAGCTTGTTAAATGTTCTCAGTACCTTAAACAGGGCGCTCTGCAACCATGTTTGAAATGCTCGTTGGGTTAGCAAAGCCTTTGGGGTTTTTTGCCCCCATTCTTTCTGAGCATTTTCTGTGCATCTCTCCTATCTCAAGTGTCACTCTGCATTTTCCCCACTGGGTTTGTGACTGCTTTATTGTGTGGTTCACTTTCTTAAGCACTGTAGGTTTGTTATTTTAGCTGTTTTCCTTCAGGAGTCAGTTGCCAGTAGGATGAAGTAGGAAAGGAGTTTGTCCAAGCCCAACAATTTTAACACAAATGCTGATCTCTCTGCATGTCTAAGGACTTACTTTGGTGCCAAGACTGGTTAAGAGCCGACTCAAATCTCTATGGTCTCTCTTCCCCTCGGCAATACAACTGTTTTAAATGTACCAGTCATGTCAAGATCACAGCTGGCATTTGTGCATTTTGGCAAAGGAAAAGAAGGTGAAATAAAGGATTTGTTTCCCATACATGTACACTGTACTTAACAGCATTTGGAATGATTGATGAGAGGTGTTGGCCTAAGGGGAGCTGAAAAAGGGCCTGTGAGCATCCCCCAAGCTGCTTAATGGAAATCCTTTTCCAGGGTAGGTGCTCAAGTTTGGAATGAGTTTCTGAAAATATTCCATTTCAGGGCAAGGTTCTTGAGGCTTGGTTTGTCTTGTCAGCGGGAGACAGAGCCCTCGCTGTTTCTCCCGGTGTTCACAGCAAGCCTTCTCCCTTCCCTGTGCCGCAGGACAGTACCAGGCAGCCCACCCAAGGCTTGGAAATATTTGGAAAACTATCTAAACAAGGGGTTTTTCCCTTTAGTTGGCACCCAGCATAGGATAGTCTTCTAAAGGAAGCTTTAATTAGAGCTAAAAGGAGCTAAGCTTGTATCTGAATCCAAACATTTGT
Source organism: Callaeas wilsoni (assembly GCA_013398955.1). Classification (NCBI taxonomy): domain Eukaryota; kingdom Metazoa; phylum Chordata; class Aves; order Passeriformes; family Callaeidae; genus Callaeas; species Callaeas wilsoni. Next base: position 508,453 of record VWPU01015674.1, on the reverse strand, counting down.
TTCTTTGATAATAGCCAGCTTTAGCTGTACTGACAGAAAGTTCATGGAGAGTACTTTGCTTTCCTTCCCAAACAAGTTGGGGTTTTTTAATCAGATCCTAAAGAGCAGAAGCAGCTTTCGAGTCTGGTGGCTTTGTTCTGTTACTTCGCTGCACAGTTCTAACAGCTTTTTAATGCATTTTGATGTCTGGGATTTTAATTTTTAAACCAGGTTCTCTATTACTGATGAAAAGTCAACATCAAAGGTACTAATGTGGAGGTAAGTCTTCTCCTTGTCTGAAAAAGAAACAGAAACATTCCAGCTATCTGATTTCCAAGGGAATGCTTAATTTTATAATGCCAAATGCAGGTGCTACATATTAAATGATGAAACTTAGCTAGCAACAGTCACTCAGAGTTAGAAGGGCACAGTGTAATGTAATTTTAAAATGGGAATGTGTGGTTTATGCATATGGAAAAGGATAATAAAAAAATCTTGGGTTTTGTGTTGCCATTTGCATAGTTCAGAAACAGAATGTCCCCTGTCTGTAGTTGACTGGAAGGTCAGGAGGTTTCTGGTTTTAATGACTTGAAAAATCCCTTTGTTATGACAAATCCCACTTTCTTGAGCAAATGTATTTTTATTTTGCCCCTGCTGCAGTCATTCATGTTTCATACAAAATGACACTTACTCCTTCAGCAGGAGCAAAGCCCTGGCATGGTTGGGCTCCATGTCCTGTGCTGTGCTCTGTCCCCAGACGTGATCTCCATCCCCAATCTGCCATAGGGACACTGCTGGAAGCGTGACAGGAGCTCACATAAAAGCAGTTGCCAGCTGCCTACACCTGAATATTGCCCCTGTTTTGCTGTGTCCCGGACCTTCACGCATCCAGTCTTATTCTGGGAAGCACTGGGGGTGGCTGTGCAGTCTGCATCTGGCAGGGATACCTTGGCAGGTGTAGGGTGGTGGCCCCTTCACAAGATGTAGCTGGTTGAGTTTTCCAGGAGACTTGGATTTCCTGATGTGTTTCTCTGCATAATTTTTGCAAGAGAATATCGAAGTACATGTATCTTGTGATGTGGGGTTTTTTCCCCTGTGATTTTGTGGTTTTGCACTCCCCATAAATAAGCAAACCTTTGGTTTCATTGGACCTGTTCCTGTTGTCCGTGCTGCGTGGCGAGTGTAAGCATTTCCCTTACCTCAGGCTCCCAGCACCAACTACTCCTCAGTCACTGTATATATGATTTTGAAAACTTAATTTCTGGGTCCGAAATACAAACACCCCAAAGCAGGTTGCAAATGTCCCTTAAATCCCCCCTTTTCAAGAGTTAATGTGTTCTCCTACTTCATTTCATCGGCAGAATTCTCCACTGACATTGGGTTTGAGTGCTAAAGACATCTACTTAATTGCCAACTTAATAATCTCAGAAGATGGGGCGAAGTCTAGAGCTTCTTTCAGTGCTTCATTTATCAGTTTCCAGGCAGGGGACCCTGTCCCCCGGTGTGACAGAGTGCCAGAGGTGGGCAGTTCAGGGAATGAGGCTGGCAAGGGAAGGCGAAGTTGGGTGTCACACGTTACCTGCGTTATTGAGGTGGAGGGAGTGTTCTCAGGGAGCTAAAACAGTGCTGCAGAGGTTGTAATTCATTATCCGTCAGTGCAGTGATTTTGTGAGTAGGAGGGAGGCTGTTTAAGCCAGAAAGGAGGCACCAAGTTTGTAAACCTGAGTAAAGAAAGATCCCTGAATCAGAAGAACTTTCCAGGGGACCAGCTCTGTGGAAGGTGGGGCAGAGGTTGTTTGTTTTAGCACCACAACAGCTGTGGGCAGTGTAGAATCTGACTGTTAAATCTTTTATTGTACTGTGTTCCCCTTTGTTTTTCCAACTTTTGTAGTTTTAAACTCACTAATGTTCCTAGTGAGAACAAATTGAGGTTTGGAAGGGTGTTTGTTTGCTTTTGGGTTTGTTTTTGTTTGGTTGGGGTTTTTTTTGCTTCAGACTTAACTGTTGTTAAGATTGATTTCTGAAAACTTCAGCAAGCATGCTTGTTTTTGAGATGGAATAGATCAATGAATCTATTTGAAAGATGTTTGCAACCAGGAAAAGTCTGGAATGCCAAAAAGTGAGGAAGCCACCAGTGAGGTCTCTGTGCAGGTTATTGAGGGGAGGGTTCATTGACCATGAGCCCTGTGATGAGGGAAAAGAGACAAATAAAGTCCCACAGGCACAACTGGTAAATGTTGTTCCCCAAAAAAACATCTTTTAACAACTTGAACAGGGAGAGATCTTTTTCTTAATACTTACTAAGAGCACAATGATGTGTCTTCACCATTTTAGTAGGACTACAAGGAACTACTCCTATTTACTTTTGTTTGTACTATTCTTTGGCTTTTTCAAGTATTGTACCTGAAGAGTTTCAAGCAGAACAACTGATTTTTATTTTTTTTCCCCTTAGGTTGTTAAATGAGATAGCAGATTTATGTTTGCTTATGTAGCTTCTGTTACGCTTCATGAACACTTCATGAATGATTTGAATGCTCAAAATGTCTCAGTCAACTTAGAGAAGGCTAAAAACACAATCTCAGTTTTAGTTTTGTTGGTTTTTTTCCCTATTTTTTTCACCCTGTAAGGTTTTGTTTGATTGCTTACTTGCCTAAGATAAAACCATCACAGTTCTCTTCAATCTTGCAATTATTTATCAATCTAAACATGCATTGCCTAAATAGAGGACCAGAATACTTTAGACACTTTGATAATTTTGATGTTGTTGCTAAAATTGGTTCTAATTCAAGCCTGATTGTTCCTGCTGGGTTTGGTTGGGTTTTTGTTTGGTTGGTTGTTTTTTTCTGTCAGGAGCAGTTCTCATTTGTTTGAGTCCATGGTAAATATACATGCACTGAGAAGGAGCTGTACATTTGATAACCCCCTGGGATGATGTTTTAGTTGCTGTTGGGAGCTGTCTGGAGAACAGCTCTGGGAGCTCTTGGGGCATCCAGGGATCCCATGAGCTGAGTGTGCTTGGAGACACAGCCCTGCTACCACCTGCACCAGGCTTGGAACTGCAGGATGGACTGGAATTTGATAGAAGTAACTCCCACCTTAAATCCCACAATCGCTGGTGTGGGAACTAAAGATCTCCCAAGCAGAAGGGACTGGTTTTCAGAGCTGAGGAACTCTGCTCTAAGTGGGGCCTTTTTTGTACTAATGTTTTCTTGCTGGGCCTTCAAACTCCTTTCTAGCTTCTGTTTGTGTGTCCTCATAACTGTTAGTTCTGGGAGGTTTAATAACGGTAACAAATACCTTATTGACCAGAATCAATAAATATTTGGCTATTCTAAATGATTTAGAACACTTCAGTGCAACTCCATTGTTTAAATGGGGGTTTTTGTAACAGCTATTACATCTTCTGAGATACTGGTTTTAGCACTTTGTTTGATCACAATCAGTATCTATTTAGGAGGTTAATCAGTGTTCCTCTTACAAACCACTTCAGTCATACCAGTTTCTGTATTTTTATCACAACCAATTTCTGTCCTTTTTTTTCTTCCTCCTGTCTTAAAATACCAAATACCCCTGAACCTGGTGTCTTTGGTTGCCTTGCTGGTGAACAACTGATGAATAAAAGGCCTGGTTGGCTTTCAAAGTACACATCTGGTAGGGGGCACTGGAGAAAAGCTTGATTGACAACATTAAACAACAACAACAAAAAAATTACTTGTTTTTATAAGATCACCATTAAATCATGTAGTCCTAAAACGTGTGTGAAAATGGAGAGGAATTGTCTCTCTTAGTATGTGAAAAATAGTCTTCTCAAAGGCAAGTGATTCCTAAACACCCTCCTACTGAAAGCATCTCAGATTCATCAGAGCCATCGTGCCACCCAAATGTAGGAACAAGAAAGTGGAATAAACCTCTTCCTCGTTAATTTAACTGTGTATCTAAATTAGGGCTTGTTGTGTCCACAGACAAATTCTGTTTTCTCCTTGGTTTGAAGCCAATCTGATCAAATCATGTTTGGAAATGGCTTCAAATGCAAAGTGAGTTCAGTAAGGAAGTGCTGTGAAGTGTAAAGTAACAGTGGAGACGTTAAAAACAAAAGTTCTGCCTTGTAGTTATGGAGTTCAGTCATTGATTTAAGAGATTTTGAGCTAAGCCAAGCATTCTTGTGCCGTTGAAACTTAACTGAACTGCCTTGTGCTTGGAGCTGCTGCTGCTGTTTTATTTGTTGGGAAGGTCCTGGTAACTTCTGTAATATTCTGATGAAGTTTGTGGGTGATTTATTAAAAACTGAGGGTGTTTTTGCCCAAAAAGCAGTGATATCCCTTAGGGACCCCATGTATGTTATCATGTTGGCCTCGTTTGGGATACACCTTATCAGCACCAAGCCATAAAAGTTTATTTTGAAAGTACTCACAAGTGGCAGCTGGATGCAGTTCTCATGATAAAATTCTCTAGGGAGTATTTCCAGAAAAGAAATGAATGTTTCCCAAATAACCTAAATTTAATTCTCATAAGTACCCTAATGTATAGGCTACCACAGAGAGACTCTGAAAAGTGTGCTTTAAAAATAAATGGATTTTCATAGGGGAAAAAAAGACTTTTTTTTTTTATTTGTTTGTTTGGTTTTTTTAAAGTCACAAATGATTGTTAGAAACTCTGTTTGATACAAGTGCTTTGGTTTTTGGAGCTCAAAACTCTTTGGTCTGGTCTAATTCTTCTTTGCAGGCTGGTAATTTAATGTACAGCCTGATAATACAAAATAGTAAATCCTGATCAATATGAATGATTTTATTGAGATTGGTCATTCTGGATTGAAATCAGAAAATGTTTCAGTGTTTGCTACAAGGAAGAGAGCAGAAAAAATCATGAAGATAGAAGCAGTTTTCCCCAGAACTGGTGGGCTGCTGGAGCTGAGGATTAAGGAGGTGACATGTTATTGATTAATCACTTTATTTTGGACTAATATTGCTCAGCAAGAATTTTATTCATTAAGCAAGCAGTGCAAAAAGTTGAAGGAGTAGAGTGGCAGGATGTGTTGTTTGTTTAACATTTCCACTCATTGCGATAGAAGCTGCATTTCCGGAAACAAAAAAAAAAACCACCTTTTTCCTTTGTGATTTATAGGAAGATGCTAAAAGTAATTCAGCTTGATAAGTAGGTCTTTCAGGAATGATTAAATGCTTTCTGTTCTCTAAAGAAGAAACGGATATGTGCTTTAGGTTATTATATACAGGCTGGCAAATTGCTGGGTGACGCTTCCTGTCTTATTTCTATCCCTTGCTCTGAAAAGCCAGAACCCAATAAATGATAAACACACCCGAAAAGGAACTTTAGCAAACAGCAGAAGCATTTAAGAATCAGAGCATTTTCTTGGCCAGGCCCCATTGCCTTTACCATCTCTGCTGAAAGGAATTCATACCTGACAAAAGAGGCAATTAGTTTGCTGAATGACAACAAGCAATGTCACCACTGGTAGTAAACTGACGACTCTATTCCTTATTCTCTTGGCAGCTCTTATTATTATGAACATTAGAGTAATCAGTTCCCTGTCACTTAACAAACCTACTTTTCCTTTCCTTCCCTCAAATACCCTGGTTTCAGCTGCACGCTGTATTATTTATATGTTGTTTTTACTAATCCTTGTTGGCCTAAAACATTACAATAATCTTGCAATATGGGTAGAAAAATGGCCCATAATAAGCCTGAGGATGAAGTAACAATGCAATGCCAATAAGCATTGCTGAAGGACTGTTAATAGCTTTGTAATGCTATAGAGGTCCTCCACTAATTTAAAGACGACAGCAAAGTTGATAATTCAAAGATCTTATTGAAGTATAAAGTTATTTTTTCTACTGAAATTGATGTGAGGCAGATTTTTCTTTTCCCTTAACTATGTACAAGTGTTTAGATCTCCTGTGGTGTCCTGGCACTGTCTGTTCTTACATGGCATCCTGTCAACATGTTGTTTATCAAATGCACCCAGCCTGAGACTACTTTGTCTCCTTGTTCTCTCTCTGGGATTGCTTAACTAAAACCACTAATTACAAAACAGCAACCGAATGATTTTAACCGATCTTAAATTGCAAAAACTGTTGGCTCTGAGTTGGGAGATATTGGACAGGATAAAACAAGCTGTCTCTTGACAGTTTTGTGTAGCCTTACTGAATATTTGGAAAGTGATCCTGAGTTTGCCAGTAGGCTGCAGAAGGGGTGTCTGCATTTTAGTTCTGATCAAATGTTCTCCAGTTCCTGTGCTCCCTTACATTTTGTGAAATGGTTTGGGAGTATCAAAGTGGGTTTGTTCTCAGGTGAAATAAAATGAAGGATTGCGCTTCAGGGGGATACCTGTGCTTCAGTGAAGAGTGGTTTTGGTCAACTGGGGCCAAACTGAAGCTAACCTCAAACTCTGAAAGACACAGGGCAAAGCCACTTGCATTGGTCACCAGCCATTTCACTGTGCTCCAGCTGCAGGCATTGCACAGGCTCCAGGCTCTTCTGGGATTTGAGCCTCTCTGTGCTGAGGCTGTGCTTTAAACTGTCTCTTCCAGTCGTTAATTTCAAATCCTCTGCTCAGTGAAACTTAGCAACAGAAGAGATACGAACGAGCTGGTTGGTCTTTCACTGTGGATGTTGAACAATGTCTGTCTTTAGCTGGGTTGGGTCAGAGCAGTGGTTGCCTCCTCTCATGTTTATTGAATTTCAGGCAGTTATTCCCACCATAGACTGTTAAGGCTGTGCCTTTTTAATTTTTTAAGGCACTTTAGGCAAGAGTTATTTAAAAAGCCAATAAATAACTAGGAAAATCCTATAAAGAAATAAAGGTTGGTAAATCTCTCTGTGCTAACTTTCAGAAAAGAGTCCCAAGGTAAATGGTGTAGCTGGCTTTGGCAGTTGGTGATTTACAGGAACATTAACTTTCAAGCTCAATTGGAGCCTCGGAGCTCTGCCTCGTGTGAAGTACGTGCAGGTTGTAAAGAGTCACGGAGACAAAGGAGTCATCTGCTCCGTTAGAGGAGGAGCACGTTCCAAAACCACTGCAGCACTGTGGCAGGGGGCATTAATGAAGTACTGCTCTTGCACTTCTTGATTCTTAGCAAAAGAAGCAGGTGTCTTGCTGTAGACACCTGCAAAACGTTGGTTTTTTGTGCTGTCATGACAAATTATTATGAGATTGGTAATTTGGGAGGTCTCCTGTTGGAGAATCAAATATAGAAACAAACTCACAAATATTGTGGAAGTCTTGGAAACTTTGGTAACTTACTGTTAAAAAAACATCTTCGAGATAGAAGTTGGTCATTATGAAACTGTGTATGCTATGCAAGAGGCCTTCAACAGAGTGGAAAATATTCTTCTAAGTTTAAATATCTCTTCATAAATATATCAGAGACTTTGTAAATTTTTAATTTAGAGTGAACTTTTTTTCTGAAGACATTTTAACTTCTTTTTTCTGATTGGATTGATACTTCCAAGATGAGTAAACCCTGACATTTCCTCAGTTCCATCCCATTTGTTTCTTCTGCAGTCTTTCTACTGCAGTTCATGTTTTGTACTTTGAGTGGAGGAAGTTTTTGTCTGACTTCCTACTACTTCAGTGAAATTGGGTAATCTTTAATGGGCTGAATATTTCTGTGTCAAATGAGTAGAGTTGCTATTGTTAAATGTGTGCGTTTGCTATTGAATGAGCAATTTGCAAGATCTGTGACACAAATTAGAGATACAGAACTGGAGCTATAGCATAAGCATTTAACATTTGCTGTAGTCTGTGTTGTATCTAGAACTGGCATAAAAAATTCATGTAACAGTTGTGACTGTAACTTTCTATAGTCTGAATTTGCCTTATTACTGTAAGTGTTTTCGGATATGTCTCTTCAGGATTTTAATCAAAGAAACAAATTCTAAAGCATCTGCTCTGGAAATTCGTATTCCTGGCTGAATAAAATAGTTCATGGACGTGAACAGCAGGGCTGCACCTTACTGCTCCATTGCAATATCTGGCTTTGTCTACTTGAGAGGGTTAAATCAACACTTGTTGAAGTATTGATGTGTGAAATACAACATGCACATGATATTGTGCAGGAGGGTCAGGGTATCTCATCTAGAACGTCACTGGTGTGCTAGATTAAATGCTTTGGTGTTAGGAGATGTTAAGTCTCTTTCTATGAATTTCTCATCCTGCCACTTTGAAAAATTCACTTAATCTTTTGATTTTTTAAAAAAAAAACAAAGATAAAAACACATACAGGATAATAATGCTTATGTAGGCTGAGAATTATTTTATTAATTGATATCTCTGTAGTCTTTGTGCTTTGAAGAATTAATTCCTTAGTTGCATTTGAAAGAGTTTAAAATACTGTCAAGCATATTTAATCCTAAAAAAAACCCCATAACAATAAAAACCAATAATCCAAGACAGATCAAACAAATAAATAAATGAGTAGGTTAGGTGGACAGAAATCTGTTCCAGGACTGGACAGTTAGTATTTCAGGCGCCATCTTTCACTCTGGCTGAGCATTCAGCTCAGGATCATGTGCTTGTAGGTAAAGCTCAAATGAAATACCCTTCACAGCACTTACTGAGAGATTTGAGATGATTCTTTTCCTTCAAGAAATAACAAAAACTCAGAATGGGGCTAATGCTTGTGGTAGCAGGCATAATGTGATGGATACATCGTGTGTAAGGTAGCACTTGCCTTTTCCCACAGTGATACTTGAATAAAAACTGTAATAGAAACGTCTCTACTTCACCTTTAAAGAACCTGTTGACCTCTCAAGATTAAAATTCTCATATCTTTTTCTTATTAGCATCTGTTGGGAGAAATGAAGTGAAAAGATTGCTGCCTTATTCTACTTAACAGCCTATTTAAATTAAAATGGTGATGCACATGAGTGTATATTGTCCTAATTTGAGCTTTCTGTAATTTTTCAAACAAAATATTTTGTGTTGAAAATTAAAGTGGGCACTATTTGTCTAGAAGGATGAATTAGCTCTGGTGCTAAAGCATATTTAAAAAAAAAAAAAAAGAGGAAAAAAGAGATTGCACATAAAAGCAGACCTGTAAGGAAACCAAGCTTAGTCTGTGACTTCCACAGGTCTGAGTCTCTGGAGTCTTTGTATGTTGGAGGCATCAGCAGGGAGAGGGAAAGAGAGTATAAGACAAAGCTTTCCAGACAAAAGACGAACTCAGATCTTTATCTTTCAGCTTCTAAAATGTATTTACTGGAGCCATTTATCCTGGCAGACACCAGAATTGCTCTCTGAGGGTTTCCAGGTGTTCTTGAAAGACTTCAGAGTAAAACTGTTGTATGAGCTTAGTAATTGTGTAGTGCTGTGGCTTAACGGGAGGGTTTTGGAGGTTTCTCACTGGCTACTTGGCCTGGAAATCCAGGAGATGGCTGCTTTAGGATTCAGTTGTGTTGTGAATTTTCCTCTCCGGTGGTTTGGATGGCTGTGGCACAAGGGGGGTGAAATCTGGGGTTGGAACTCTGGTCTGAAAGGGACTGTAGGGAGGCAGTGAGGGTGAGAGCAGCTCCAGGGAGCTGGGAGGGGATTCTGGGGGCAGCCCTGGTGGATCCCGTGGGGGAAGAAAGGGGTGAGGAGCTGGGAGTGAGAGTCTGCTTTGTGTCCCAAGCATGAATTCCCCGTGGAACGGTGCCATTCTCAGGTTCTGGGATGTGCATCTCCTCAGGTTTCAGGATAGTGATTGTGAGTGGATCCCATGGTGCTTATCTCCAGGGAACACAGTGTGCAGTGGCATCCACCGGTGTAATTATTTCAGTGCAGGCTCTAAGTTATAGCGTTAACATGTGGATGTTAAGTGTTTTACACAGCTGTAATTGCAAATCTATATAATTAGATGCAGAGTCTTTTCAAGATGCTGACCCCTGCCTAATGGCACAAACCAATTTTTATTGATGGTGGTAATCCAGATGGCTGGTAATAGATAACTAAAAGGATGGGAGAGTGAGAGAAATGAAATAAACATCTGAACTTCAACTCTCCCTGCAAGAAGGTTTAGTTTAGTAATTTAATCATTGGAGTTCAATAGGAAGCCTACTTGCTGTCTTTTATCTGGAGTGCTGAAGTAGCTGTTCAGCTTCAAAAAGAGGAAGAAAAGCTCTGAGAAAAGTAGTCATATGTGTTTTTAAAATAAGGATTCCACAACAAGCACTTTCTGACAAAACCCAGAAAACAAAGTTTTCTTCTTTTCTTAAGATAAAGATACACCCACAAGGACTATTAATGTAATGTCAGTCATAAGGCATCTTTGTAGTTCTGCAATTATGTTGTACCTATGGCATTTAAAATCTTTGGGAGACTGGAGAAGGTTACGTGATTTTAAAAAAAAAAATCAAAAAAATCCCCAAAAACCCAAAACGCCCAAAAAACTTTTGGCTCTATACACTTTGTGATGTTGAAATTCACAATAGTTGCATAATTGAAACAAATGAAATTGGTTTTGTAGAATTAAGCACTTCAGTAAATTCCTCTACTTTTCTTACTAACTTTAAGATACTGCACTCTTTATTACCTAAGTTGGTGTGTATATATATAAAGAGTACAAAAGAGGGATAGATGTTAATTAGAAGTAGTGGTTTTATTAATATGGTAAAACTAACTATAAAGATTTATAAAATGCTCATAAATGGATATGCAGGCTGTATTATACCCTGTAGGGGAAAAAGTAAACCATAGTCTTGTAATAATTATTAATATTTTTTGATGTGCTGGCACCCAGTACCACCCAACATAACACAAATAAGCAGCAGCACAGACATCTCTGGTTGTTTTGTGTTTCATACAGATATTGGGCACAAAAGATGAGCTTTGAGAGTTCCTTGGGAAAGCAGGTCTGGGCTGAGAGGTTTGGGTTTATTCCAACACAAACAAAACAGCAGGCTAGGGAATTTCAAAGAATTTCAGTGAAGTTGGAAGTGTTCTTACTTTGTGACCACAGTTGTCACGGGTATAGACAAAGCCATTTCCTGCTGGTGGGACATTCCTGCACATACCCGTTTGTGGTGAGCAAATTTATTCTGGCCAGAACAAGTCCCCTGGTGACAACTTCTATAAAATGTGGTTGTCATGCTGCCAAATACCACAGTGCAAGTTCCATACAAATGGGCATGTATTCCTGGATTTCTCAAAAAAAAAAAAAAAAGGATATTTACGGGTGTGGGGTTTTATAGCCTTGTTTTATATTGGTAGGAATCTCACAAGCAAAGCCCTCTTTATACAGCCTTAATAAAAAGGGTTTAAAAATCAGATTCCAGAAGATACTTTTTTCACACATGACTCTTTTCTCATGGGCTGGTGACTTCAACCGAATAGTCACATTTACATGGAAGAAACCTAAACACATATGACTCAGTGAGTGTATGTGTAAGCTGTGAATGCCAGCAAAGCTCCAGCCTGGGAAAGCAGGGTCAGAGAGGAGGAATGGATGCAGCCAAGGCTTGCTGTCTAGACATACCTCATCTGGAAATGGGAATAATGACTTGGTGGGATTTCTCAAACTGTTCTCTCACAAAGTCCTACACTGTAGGAAAGAGGAAAGATTTCAGCTTTGGAAGAATCCTTGAAAACACGTAGTCAGTTTGGATTTATCCCCAGCAGCAGGGACTGGGGGGTTGTTAGTAGGGTATAAATCCCTGATCGTGCTTTTCCCTGGATCTGTGTGGAGCAGGTGCAGGGGGCAGCCAGCAGGACGTGCTCCAGGGTGAGTCTTTCGCTGCAGCTCTGCAATGCCTGTTTCCTCTGAGTTATGGAGCCGTTAATGATTCTGATGGAGAGCCTGCTGGTAACTTTTAACATTGGGTTCACAAGGCCAAGGTCAGCACAGGTTTTTTTGGCCTCAGCGAGGTGATCTCCGCACGCCTGCCCTCTGTGTCTGTCTCAGGAATTCACGTTTCAAACCCAGGAGCGTGTGCTGTGCTGGGGACGGGGTGTTTGTGGTTAACTTCTTCAGGTTTATTCACACAGCACTGGCTGTTAATGAAGGGGGTGATTTACGAATGCTGAGGGCATGGTTAGGATGAACCTGTTGACATCTAAAACCAGCAAAGAGCACGTTGAGCCTCAGGAAACCGTAAAAGCTTTTCGCGCTAGCGAATGTGTGCTGTGCATTAGGGAGCTGACCTTAATGCCCCAGCACATTTAATTTTGTCTTTCTTTTAAATTCTCTGAAATACTTTTTATTGTTTTATTTTTTTTTTTTTACTTCATGTTAAAACTATTGGAACTTAGAGCTTTCTCTCATGAAACTTGTAGTTGATTTCTCTGAGAGTCAGAAACTAATTTCCTTTATTTAACATGTGGGGTTGAAGGCTGACCATCACACCCTCTGCAAGTACAGGACAACACATCTCCTGCTCCTATCTAATTTTTTACTCCTTTAAGTACTTGTGTTATTGCTGAGACACAGTTTTGTACTCTGCGTGGCTCACTGGAATAGCAGCTGTTGAATGATGCAGTGATTCCACAGGTTTAGCTGGTGCCGTGGTCGTGAGCCCGTCGTGGTTTGGGCACGTGGGGTGTGACGAGAACCCCCGAGCTCTGTGCCATGCCCTGCCCACACCTGGAGAGCCGTGTCCTCCGAGCTCTGCCTTTGCTGCTGCAATCCAGTCACTGGAGAACACACACGGTGACATCTTGGCACAGCTCTCTTGTCAGCAGGTGGCCTTGTGCTGTTCGGGGCTGCTTGGCCCTGGAGACGAGCCAGGGTTTGCCAGCTCGCATCAAACGTGTGTGGACAAATGCAAATCTGCAGAAACAAGAAATGCTGTGTTGCTAAAACTGTAAAGTACACGAGAACTAACCCGGGCAAATGTGAGTTGTTTATGAAAAATGTGTTGGAAGTGCCATAGGGTGGAATTATCACTTATAAAGATCTCACTCCCACAGCCTAGAATAGCTTGAAGGTGCTGGAAAATAAGGTTCTGCACTGCTCTCTGGAGATCATGTCTGTTTTGTCTTAATTATTATAGCTCTGAATATCGTTGCTCTTTAATGCCACGTTGTGAAATCCCTGATGTGCTCAGCACTCCAACCAACAGCGCACGAGATTATTCCTGTAAAAACCAACATAATAATTTAACTTGTTCCCCCCACTTCTTCAACTAGAATTCTGTGAGCAGTCACTGTATAACTTACTGGACCTACAAATACACCTGGGTGTCAGTACACAGATCCTCTGCTTTCCATTTTCTTCTAAGATGAACACCACTCATTCTACTATTTCTGTAGGAGAGAGATGTTTGCTGTATCTGTATCCGTTTTCTTCCCATCTCTGACTTACCTGATGATGTGGTGATCTTTGCAGAATACAAAACTATCTCATATGAAGTTATGGACTTGCTCCAAGCAGTCTGAGCAGCTCAGTCTTAATTATGGTCTGGATAGTTGAGGTACAAAGCCTACTCTCTTAAAAAGTAGAGTTTAACTGTATTTTTGCGTGGCTGATTCTAGTAATCAGTCAGTTGAGATCAAATCCTAAACACTGTAGTTTTTTCTTTTTTTTTTCTGTTGTTTTTTCAGTGAGGCAAATGGAACACCCAAACCATGAGGTGGAAAGGCATTTCCTGAGAGAAGTCCTCACTGTGGAGGATGTTGGTCTGTGTGAGAGGGCAGGTTTGAGGAGCTTTGTGTGTAGCAGCGAAGTCTCAGTGTTCCAACCTTACTCCAGCTCTGATGGAAAGTGATGGCAGCGAGACTGGGAGGACTGAGGGGTCAATTGGCTCTGTCTGAACCCAGCTGTGGTGGCAAATGCTTAATCCTAAATCAATCCTTCTTCATTGCCACGGAGGAATGCAAATAAAGGGTGATTACAACTTTCCTCTTGCAGGCAAGAGGTGAGGCTTCTGAAAAGTTGCAAGAGTCACAGGATTGATTTGTTGTGGAGGATAGTTAGAGGAGACAGCAAATCAATTTACTGAAGCCAGAAGTTTGTGGGAGAGTCTGAGAGGACTTCTGGCTGGGGAGGGCTAAGTTAAATGATGCCCCAAAGTAAAATGATGTAGATAAAGGTGGACATTTGTGAAATGAAAGGAAGGGATGTGGAATTAAATGCAGATCTAAAGCAGCAAAGAATCTATTCTCGTGGTTGGGAATTTATGATAGAGGTAAATTAAAGAAGCCAATTGTTGGCAGAAAATTGCTCAAAGAGGTTTTATAAACTAGAGAGCTTCATAAGGACTGAGAAAGGAAGGGAAAGGAAAAAAAATCAAAATCAGATGTGTTTCTAGGAGGGAAACGTTACCATTTTTTAAAGCTGGTCTGACTTCTGGTTGAGATATCATATTAAACTTTTGTAAGGAGATAATTATTTAAGGGTTTACTTGAGCTGTGCAATTTTCTTTATAGCCATTTTAGCCTTTTATGATAAGATTCTTCCACACTATTTTTTCCTGAAATAAACTGGTTTCCCTAAAGTGAATATCAATGAAATCTCTACAGTAGAGAATTTCTTTAAGAGGTAAATGTAGGAAAAATGTGCAAATAGAGAAGTAGAAAAGTTACTTCCACAGTAGGTTTTATGTCTGTTTTTTTAATAATGTGATATTATTATATTTATATAATGTCATAATTCCTGCATTTATAGATATAATCTGAATGGACGCTGAAATATGAACTCTGTATTATTGGTATTTTGTCTAGTAAAGATGAGTCTGGATTCTCTGTGTGATGAGTTGGGCGCAAGGAGAGGGACAAAACTGAATCTGTAGTGTGGTTCATTGATGTGTTAGGAATAGAAATATGCCATGGAACTTTTATATCTTCTGTTTACTGTTTTTGGCCTTGCTAAGATTAAGAAGAGACTAAAAATCCACTGATGTAGCATATTTCCTTAAGAATTTCCATGAAAGAGAGGTGCAAGGTTATGTAAAATTCCTCACTCTCAGGATTCAGGACAAGGCAGAAAATGGTCTGTTTGTCCTGCAGCTGATATTTATCATACATATTTAGCACAGAAAATGGCTTTGCTGTTTTTTTTTGATCTTCAGCTTTCCAGAAGTCTTCCTCCATCGCTGTTGATCTTTTGCCTCGCGTCAGTCGCGTGACACGTGCTCATTTTGCTGTGTGTCATAAGCAGGGGGTTTTGAGGGAACTCTTTTATGTCATTTCCTTTGTATGTCATTTACCACTTTTATTAATTATTTTAGCTGTGATTTTTATATTTGCAGTGGTTAAATTTCCCTAGTTTAATCAGTGTTTGTCTACAAAGGAGAGCAAATGTCTTTTCATTTCCTGATTCAAAAGGTTTGTCTTTTTGGGCTCTTCAGTTAATACATTAATCAGCAGTGTCTCCGAGCACCCACTGACTGAGCAGCAGTGACATTTTCCTTCTTCTCATTTTCCTTTTTGTTCCAACTCTTTGTTTGCTCAAGAAACAGAATGTGCTGACAGTTTTAGGCTGCTGTCAGCACAGGTTCCTTGGGCTGGCCGACAGGAATCTGGCTGAGGGTTATTTGTGCCACTGCTGCATCAGAGTTGGACACGGGAATTTTGAAGGACATGAAAAGTTCATGATGTTTGGTTTTTGAGTTCCACTTCACTCATACTGAGCAGCTCTCAGCTCCAGAGAGCACAGCCAGCCTATCTGCACTGCTTGTCACTGCCTGGAAAATTCCATTTGGTTCAGTCAACACGTGTTACACGGCCTCTTCTTTCTTTCCAACTGCTCCCTTTGAGATAAGCCTGCAAACGTAAAGAAAGGAAAAATATTATTTTCACCTTTGAATGCTGAGGCTTTTCTATATGTAGAGATATATCATAACATCTTTACATCCTTGTAATAAAGGTGTTTTATCTTTATTTACATGGTAACGGAAATGACAATACTTAAAGGATTGTGGGACAAATCCTCACTTAGGTTGTTTCAATGTTTTGTTTGATTTCTCTTGGTGGTTATGTTTCAACTCACACGAAATACAAAGCTGTACTTGCATTTAAAAGATCAAATAGTCTGTAAAAATAAAGAGTACAGACCCAGAATATTTTGGGTTGTTTTGTTGGGTTTGATGCTTTGGGGTTTTGGCTTGTTTTTTGTTTGCTTTTCATTTCCTTCATTGGTCCTTGAACCACTGTTGTTGCTGGGAAAGTCACTTGATGCAAGTTCAGATCTTTCAGTTCAGCAAGTAATTCATGAGATGTAGGAAAGGGATTAATAAAAAACACAGAGCATAAACTGATAAAGTATAAGGGTCACTGTCATATAAATTGTGAAAGTGTTTCATATTCCTTGAGAAGAATTCCTTAAGAATTTACACCAGGAGATTTAGTGCGGTAATCCAGAGATAACAGAATGGGTTTTTTGTGGAATACATCCATCATAGGTATTAGACAAGATCATACAAGACTTGCATAACAATCTTTATCAGTGAAATTATTCCCAGTCTCTTGCGTCTGGACAGAGTAAGACACTTATAAAGGTATTTAATTGATTAAAAGCAGTTGCTATGTCTGATTTCACTGCCATGTGTTATTACACTGAATGTGTGCTTAATCTAAAACAAGTAAGAATTCAGTGTAAACAGTTTAGGAATCCAGTGATGGCCACATTGCTTGGTTTTTGCTTTCATACATTCCAAATGTTTATTTGCAAAACGCTCATGTGAGATATGCAAACCCTTCAACTTGCATCAGGATGATGCCTTAATGATTTTTATCTCATTAACTATTTTGAAAAGCTCAAATTATTCCTGGAATCTGTCATTTGGAAGAATGAAAGCAATTTTCCCTAATAAACAAATTGCCATTTTCCTTAACACGTAGAAGAGCTCTGTGTAAAACACAGTGGTGACAACAGTGACATTGCTTCCCCTAATCCACTGGGATGCATTATTTTCTGCAGAATAAACAAGAGGGCGGTTTAAAGCGAGCTTTGGTTTTTAAGTTCACTGTATGGCTTCATCTGCTGTGGAGGACACCCAGTGCTGGCCACCACAGGAGCAGGTGACCTCTGCCTCTGCTGCCTGAGCCTGCTCTGAGTAAATCTCTGCTCACAGCAGGGACAGGATCACAGAGGAAACAGAGGTAGTTCTGGTATTAAACATTTAACATTTAAAGCCAGCCCAATATCCAGGCCAAGGAGTCTTGTAAGGATATCTAAAATATAGTGATAACACAACCGTGTTATAAGGACTTCCCTGGATATCCCTTGGGTGGGCCTACAAAGTGTCAGACCCCTCTGAGAATGCTTCTGAGCCTGCCTGATTTGCACTCCTGTCCTGCCTCCACACCCCAAGGACACAAATCTGCCACAGGTATGGAGGCACTCATGAGCCAGGGAAATCCTGGCACTGGTGGACCTTGGCCTCAGCCTGTCAGGGCTCCCAAAATCTCTTTATTTCAGTGCAGCTTCCCCAACCTGCTGAGGCTTCTGATGAATTTTACGTTCCCTCCTTCCAGAAAGGCAGCGTAGCAGCCACGCTATGTAGGTCAGCCAGAGAAATAATTTTTGTAATGTTATTATTTGTTATGTTTAGCTGAAAAAAACAATGGTTATAAATTTATGATTCTTCTTGAAATAGAATGACTATTCTCTTGACAGCAAACTGCAGCAAAACCGATGACATCAAGGTAGAATTTTTCCTCTAACTTCAGAAGGGATTTCTGACAAAGAGTAAGGATGGGGTCGGTATAGCACAGGAGTGTTGGGGGAAACGTGATGGGGCTTTGTGGGCATCCGTGATGGCACTTTCCCATTAAGAACAAGTGAAAGAGAATCTTTGTACTGTTCTTCTTGATGGGAGGCTGATGTGCAGAGCTGTCCAAGGGAGGGGAAGAAGCAGCAGCGAGGCTGACAGACACCAGTTTCTTGCGGTTAACAAGAATGCAGTACGAGTGTTGATGGATTTTACTAGAGTAACATGGGGATTTTGGGCTCTGTCCTGATGACACGTAAAATAGCAGAAGACCTATATATTTTTCCCAAGCTGTGCTGCTCCAGCCCACAGACATTCCTGGGTTAAGTGGGCGATGGATCCTCCTTGCACGGCTGTGCCTTGGAGCAGCTGGAGCCACTCTTGCCTCCCCCTGCCCCTGGGGGACCCCCACCTGCCTCCCCCTGCTCCTCCCTCTTCTACCAGTTGCATTCTTTGCATCCAGTCTGGATTCCGTGCCCTAGGTTAGGATAGAGGCTGAATCATTTACTCAAAATTGTGATAAGGAACAATAAAAGCATTTCCAAACATATTTCTTTATCTCTTGAGGGATTATTTATGGTCAGGGTGCCTGTTCTGGACACACTCCTGCCACCTGAAGAACAGTCTGACTTTTTATTTTACTTCATATCCTAAGAGCTACAATATGTACTAGAAAAATCAAACGTATTTTATAAGACGAATAGTCACAGCTGGGGATAAGGAATATAAATAGGATGACATCAAATGAAAAGAACTGATGATCCAACAAGGCTTCTATAGATCATGTTGTCTAATGTCAGGAGAATTGCAGATTAGTCTTGCTGCTCTTTATGAGTAAGCCTATTTATCAACTTCCTGGAAAAATCTAATTTAAGGTGGCACATTTTCCTTAGTTCTGCCACACTTCAAAGCTTAAAGTGTAGAGGTTGGTCAGCCATTCTCCCCTGGCTGTAATCAGTGTGTGAGATTCCCATTCAGGCCTTTCTCCAGCAACCAGGTCCTCGCTACTCCTGGCTGACTCTGATAATGTAATTTTGGTTTCCTTGATTAGTAAAAAAAACTAGGAAGCCTTAGCTTTTAACAACTTTATCCAATTCAGACTTAATGTTCAGAGAGAAAGAGCAATTTAAATTGCAAATGTTCTTTATAAGAAGCTGGATTTCTGTAAAGTGCAACTTAGTCATGCCATAGAGGAAGAAGATGACAAGCCCTAGGAAAAAAAAAACCCACACTTGGACAAGGTGGATTCGGGCAGGGGCTCCGCTCTTTCTCCTGAAAAACCTACAGAAAAATAAACTAGTTTTATGACAGGATATAACAAGAAATGTGAATTTTAACAACTCTGGAGGAAATATGCAGGAATACAAAATTTCATAGTTTTGCTCCCGTGTACTACATTTTTAACGCGATGCTTTATATCCGAGTCGCAAAACGGATTTGTGTACATTTATATTCGCTCTTTAAAAGCTAAGTAGAACTCAGGCAAGTAAAACAAGCTGTTTGATAGTATGTTCTTTTTTCCCCTTTCACTTGATGTAAGAATACCTTAGCATCTAATGTCACATTAGTTTTATATATGTAAATACTTCCAAGCCAGAACATGTAGCGTAAGCATATTTTATCAGCTATTACCACTAAGATTTTTACATATATGAACTAAAAAAAACCTGTGTTTGTGAAATTTGAAGTAATTTTTTCTCCTTTAGGATTATCTGAATTTGTGGGAAATCCTCTGTTCTTATACCAGAAAGCATTCAACTGTGCATTGATTAAGAATTTCTTTATTATATTTGAAATCTGGGAAATTTGCTTAAGTGTATAAACAATGATATGCAAGATAAAACAGAAGGATAACTAGGTATCTGATTGTAATATAAACATAATGAAATCAGTTCTTCAACAGTCTTCACTAGCATGTTCTCACAGGCATTTTTCTTAGGCATTTCAAAATGCTGCTATTCTTACAGGAAGCTTTAGGATAAATCTGTATAATTCCTGTGCATGACATTTTGAAAAGACCAGAGCTGTGAATATCACACCTGATTGCTTTTAAGTCAAAAGCTTTCATGTGCAGAAAATAATGTTTCAATTAAATAAAAAAAAGGGAGAGAGAAGAAGGAGGTCATTTGACATTACTACACTGCATTTGAAATAGAAGAAAAGAAAATTAGAGCAATTTCAATGGGCTGCTGACTGAGCTGAATAGACTTAATCATTTGCATCACCCATTTAAAAGATTGATAAACCATACTTTTAGTATCAAATTTCTGTATCAACTTGCAGACTTAGTGGTCTCAGTCTCTTGATTTTTTTGCAGTTTTGCTACTGCTGAACACCTACTACTTGCTGAACACCTGGATTTATTCTCTGTAGTTCCCACTTCAGCTTTGGCATCATGTGGTGTTTGAAACCTGCAATTCTCTCTGCTAGAATTTTAGTTGGGAATATACTGTGTAGGACTGCAAATACAAATAGCAGGTGGAAAGAATTTTTACATGAGTATAGTGACTTTGCTTTGTGCTTTTTCACTTGAACTGTATTTGATTTACAATTAAAAGTATATATATGTGCTTGTAAGATTAGTGAGCATTTTAATTTTTAATGCTACATACACTATCTGACATATCTCTTGGGATTCACAGGAAATCCTTTCTCCTTGCATAAAAACCAACAAGATGCATTTACCCTAAAATTACCCTTGAAATAGATACTTTTTCTAGTAGCATTTAGAATAATTTCTCCCTAATGACATCTCCTTTGTGGTACAATGCTTGATCGCTGAATCCTGAAGTGCAGATTTGGGTTTTTGCTTATGGCTGGGTTTCTTTACAGAACCATTAAGGAAAGCATTTGCCCAGTGAAGATTCACCACGTAGGGATGGATTTGCCTGCTGTATAAAGAGCATTGTTCTGCCGTGGATGACCTCCTTGTGCAGAATGATAGTTTTATCCTTCTCTACATCATTATGTTTGCTGTACAAAAATCCTGCTGTGCTACATCATAATAACATGTAATCTTCTTGCTCAGTTTAGCTGAGATTTAAGGAGCCGCTGTTCATGGAAGCAGTTTTCTAAAGTCTGATCTATAATTTACCAGAATCAACCAGGCAAAAGAGCAAGAGGCTTTATAAGAGGGATACAGCCCTTAAAACTCTTAAATGAAGATTAGTTTAAAGTTTTACAATCCGGTACAGAACCATCTGGCAAATCTCATGTCAGGCTTTGTTAAACCTCTGAGCATTCCTAGTGTGCTACACCCCTCACCCCACACCCTGCCTTCATCTTCCATCCCTCTGCCTCCTGCCCTGCACCAGCTTTATGCTGGAACAAGAGAGGGAAATAAATAAGCCAAGGGCTGATTTCCCTGCAGGAATAGTGGAGCAGCTGTGGGTGTGCTGCACCTCTGGAAATCGTGCCCTAATGCAGGACGTGCACTGGGTGAAGTATTGCACCTCTGAAGAGGTACCTGCAAGGCACAAGCTGCCTGTTGGCAGCCCTGTTAGACACTTGCTGTGTTAAATGGTGGCTTTTGAGTCCAAGGAATCGCTGGGAGGGCGTGGAGCCACATCACAGGGCTTTTTGGAACTTTCAGAGATGGAGCTGCAGTTGTTACAGCAAAACAAAACTGGAGAAGTTGTCAGTGGTGATTCCAGGTTGCTGTTTACTCTGGAAAGCTGATTTTTCCCATCACTCCTAAATTATCTATCAGGGCTCTAGACTTGTGGGTTCCTCACCGATATCTCCACGAAGGGATTTTTATCTATGTATTTATTTGTATTTCTGTCTTTTGGCAAAAGGCAAACCTTTGTTGCTTGAACACAAAGCAAAAACCTTCCAGTAGGAATCCTTAAGGACATCTTCATTTCAGCTGTCCTATGGCTCTCTTTATATATAAATATATCTATTTTTTTATATATGTCTTGGAAATTCAGAATAGAATAATTTATTTTAGCAATCTGTTACATAAACTTATTCTATTTTCACTAAAATTAACTCTTCTGTTCACCCTTCACATGAAGGACCTCGGGAGGCTGAAGGAGAGGACTGCAGGAATCCAATTACCTGAAATCAACTTAGAGGCAAGAGGGAGGCATTGTTAATAGAGATAATCTCCTCCTCAGGCTAACAGGGATGCTCTGTCTCAGTGCAAAGACATTCTGCCTGGACAGAAAAATCAGTATACCTGATTTTCTGATTAAAATGTGGGACAGGAGAATCATAAAGAGTGCACTTCCCATCTAAAAATGCAGCTTTTGGCAGACAGAAGTTGCCCCAAATAGATAAACATTTGCAATCCCAACCACATTATGATAATATAGCATAGCTGATATACAACTTAGCAAATGTATTTTGCTGTTTGTTTCCTAGATTTCACTTCAAGCCATATAAGCTTTCAGCTTGAAAGATTGTTTCATAAAGTTTGAGGTTTTCTTTCTTTCCTGTCAAGTGCAGGAGTGGGACACTTGGAGTCAGACAATTTTAATGCTGCTGTAGCAGTTTCCTAAGGCACCAGAGAAAAATGCATGGTATTATCTTGGAATTTCAGTCTGCTTTTACTGCTCACAGTAATCAATAACCATTAGAACTACTGGTGGTAGTATCTGCCAAGATAATTCTAGGGCTTTTCCAGAAATCAGAATAGGTAAACCAAAGTCGTCATGTTGTAACTTTTTATTTTTCCTTTTCAAGTCTAATAAGTCAAGGTTTGCTTTGAAGAAAAGCAAAGCTTGTCAGTAGAGAAGCAGGATGGAATGGAGGTAACATCTATTTAGCTGAACAGATCCAGTATTTAGTATTGGAATAAAAACCAATCAGTTTGGATTGTCTCAGACGCACCAAAGATCTCCCTGCACGTTTCAGAGTGAGGACCACTCTGTAGCATCCAGATCCGTCATTAAAGACAAAAATGATACCTGACTTAAAACACTGGCTTTCATAACCTTTAAAATCTGTTTCATAGTTCATTTTCTCTGGTAGGTTTTGGAAGCCTGGATATTACCTGTCAAGTTGTCATAAGTAATTATATGTTTGTTAACTTATTGCTCCTAATAAACAACAGGAAATATTCATGATGAATTTCATTTTCTCCTTAAAAAATATTTAATAACTACTTTGATTAAATATTAAAGCTTTCTTTTGCTGTTACAACCAGACAGAAAATTCCAAATATCAGCAAAATATTTTGTGCAGAGTCTTTTTTGCTACCTGGTTATTATGCTGGACTTTATTGATTGCTAACACCATTGATCAGGGTAATTTCTAGGTGGTCAGGTGGAAGACTGATGGGACGGGCTGAGTGATGGCTCAGCAAACTAAAACTTTTTTTCATATTGAAAATACCTGAAAATTGGACTTGATGTAGGTAGACAGGGCTGCCTTACCTTGGGGAACAGTTGAAATTATTGCATTTCCCAGTGGACAAAAGGAATCACGGGGATAAAGGAAACCTTTACAGCCAGCAAGATTTTATGTGGTTCCTTGTCTTTTTTTTTTTGCCTTGCTCAGTGCCTGTACCACAGCAGTGACACAGAGTGTCAGGTAAGGATTTAGAGCAGAGCGTGTCTCCCTCAGCTCCAGCAGAGGGGAGATCTCAGGAGGAGCCGGGTGAGTGGAAGGAGCAGGATGAGTTGTCCAGGTACGCCCCGTGCCCGTGAACAGCAGTTGGCTGTTGCAGAAGTGACAGGTGGTTCGTCAGACATGGAAAGAACCTCATTTATTCCACAAGTCAGGCCTGCCTGCTAGAGAAATTGTAATCGGTGCGTGTACAAGGGCTCAGGGAGCTCTAATGGCACTGCTGGAACCATAATGTCCTATCCAGGTTGAAATCATCCCATCTTTATCTCATTATGGGCACAATTCTCTTCTGTGTGTGAAACTTAAATGTCGAATTGAGGAAGTGGAGGGAACATAAACAAAAGATTGTGAGCACAGTCTATTGTTTCTTCAGAGGAATTGTGGAAGCTGCAGAAGGCTGTGGGAAGGTGCTCCAAGCAAAATGAGGGGATAAAGGCTTCCAAAACCTTCCCAGTTTGAGTAAGAGCTTCTTTACCTGTGCTGGAAGAAAGAAGCTCCTGGGAGGACTGTCTCCCATTACCACATCCTTCTTTATAACAGAGAAAAGAGAACTTGTGGATGAGTGCTGCTGGTGTGATCCATTAGCGGTGTGTGTGTCAGCCAGGGGTGACTCAGGAGCTCCAGGCGCAGCTGCTGCAGGAGCAGGTAGTTCCCAGCAGGTCTCACACCTGGCGAGGTGCAGCTGCTGGCCTGGAGCTGCGGAGGATTTGCCCCTCGTCGCTGGCACAGGCAGTGGGTCGGTGCCAGCTGTGCCCTGGGGGCTCCCGGCTCGTGTGGAACGTGTTTGCCCACGCCGCAGCGATCATCCTGCAGCCTCGTGGGTTCTCCATGGCAAACCAGACCTGTGTGTGTAGGGCCTTTCATTTCTAGAGCTGGCTCTGAAACAGCACTGGGAAATCGGAGTGGGAGCTACAAAGATGTTTTCCATGTCAGGAAATGCTGTAGGGGATAAAGGAGTTATAAAGGACTTGGTTTCGTCCTCCTGCCCTGTGCTCGGGGATGCAGCCTGCTGACTGACCAGCAGTTACCCTGGAATCTGCATTATTTTCACTCTTCGTGTTGTCCCTATTTCCTGATATTTTATCTTTGGAGAGGGGTGAGAGGGTCTCTTTAGGTGCAGGGTAGGGGGAACTTTAGGGTGCAAATGGGGCTAGTCTAAATAAAACTCAGCATTAAGTTCTTTGAGTCTTCATGAAACCATGTCTAAGATTTAGAATAGGGTTTCCAGTGTTACTCAAACACTTTCTGTTGTTTCACCTAAATGTACCTTTGCATCTGTTTTCCTCATATAATCATACACTTGCTTATTCATTTTTCTCTTTGCTCTCTGAGTGGACAAATGTTGTACAAAAAACTGGTGTGAAATGCCAAGAAAAACTATTTCTCAAGAAAAAGTGTGATTTTTAATGTCAGTTCCTGGCAGGCTGTCCCATGTGGAATTATTATGGTATCTTAGCATCACGATTGATATGTATAACAATTTTCATTGTGTGTTTGGGTCTCTTTGATGGCTGATGATTTAAGCAAGATTATAAGGTAGCATACATTTGCTTTTGAACACATGAAAAACACAACATTCCCTTTCTAGATGTATTCATTTTAACTCTGTTTAGTGTTCATTAAATCTGTGGTTATTTCTTTTTTCTTTTGAAATACTCTTGTTCTATTTCAAGAATGAATGATATTCCATTGCTACCCTAAAATATAAAATAACAAAAAATGGTAAAAATTATTGCCTGTAATCTATCATTACAGGCAATCCAACCTGCCAAAACACAATTGCCATTTAATAAGTTGGTTTTTTTGAAAGAAGCCCTGTGAATGCTCCATGCAAACTGAAGTTGCCCATAAATTCTGCATTTAAAAAACAATGCTTCCTTTTAAGCAGCCGTAGTTTGTTGTAAATGACAAAAAAATCCAATGGCATCTCTCTCCTTTTCTTCGTCAATCCCTGCAGTCTCCACGGGCATTTAGATCACTCTGATGTGGCACCTGGATAACATGATATTTGTATTAGATATTGTCAAAGGCAGTGCTCAAGGGGTGGTACCTTAGAGGTGTATTTCAGGAGGAGGAAAATCCTGCTACTACTTAAAAGTATTTCAACAGGGGATTTTTTTTTTCTTCTTTTTAGTCTTGTGAATGCCACTGTTTCTGTTTTATGACAGAACAAAAACTTAGGGAGAAAGAAAATATGAGACTTGTGTCCTTTACATCAATGTGTAAAATTCCCTCACTGGAAACACGTATGGAGAAAATTAAAAGGAGCTAACATTCTATTCAATTCTCAGTCCTAGTACTCAAAAATCTTGCACATTTATTATTGAGGCACAGTAATTACAGACACTAACAAGTAATTGCAGGATGTATTGTGAAAAAATGGAATGTGAAGAATCAGAAGTCTTCTTCTTTGAAGACCACTCTAGTCTGTTTGATTATATGGACTTTTGATTTGGGATGGTTGTTCTTAAAACATTCCAAGTAGTGGGAAGTCAAGGAGACAGAAAACCTTTAACTGCTCTGTCTCCTGGCTCCAGCTCTGAAGAACATTCAAGAAAGACAAGGGCTCTCATCTGAGAACATGGCTCCACATCCAAATAATGCAGCCTTTAAGGGTGTTTTCCATAAAATTCCTATTCCATCTATTTAAGTTACAGTGAGCATAACACAGCCTGGGCAGGAAACGGCAGAGAAACCAGAGTTGAGTCCCCTCTGAATTTCTGCTGCTGAACCTTATTCTGGTGGCAAATAATTTCATATTTGTGGCTGAATTTATCTGTACACACAGAGGAAGGTGTGTACCCCCAGACCTTGAAAGATAGAGCAACTCTATAAAAGTTACTTAGCTGGGGAAAAAAAAAAGTTACCTAAAACCTACTCCAAGTGTGTACAGTCCTGATGCATTGATACATTATTGTATGGATTTTGTACCTGCTTTATCCCCTGAAGGGAAATTGATGCTGAATGCTGACTGAGCATGTCACTGACACATACTTTTCTCTCCCAAAAGCACACAAAAGAAGTGGGAAGGCCACAAACTCCTTTGAAAGAAACAACCTTGGAGCCCTGGACTCAGCCACAGGTAGGCTGGAACGTCTTTTCTGATAACTTGTTTTGTGTAGTGGTGGTTTCTGTAAGTATTCATGGAAAAAGTCTGCAAAGAAATGCTGCAACAGGTTGCTCTGTAGTTCTTCTATCACTTGTCAAAATGATTTGTTTTGGGTTTTGGCTGCCCAGGCTGTTGGTGGTGCCCTTTGAGTTGAGCTTCTCTGAGAGAGAAATGCCAGCGTTATCTTGCCTTCAGCTTGTGCTTTGTATGTGCTCAAAAATTTTTGCAATACTCTACGAAACAGAACTACTTTGGTTTTATTGGTGTGTCAATAAACTGTGAGCAACTGGTGTAGAAATGAAGTGGGGGAAGTTTGTTGTTTTGAGAGGAAGTTTTGAGAAATCAACCTTTTGCTTCATGAGGACTTAACCAAGGATGAAGGAATAATTAATCATGCAAAAAGGGATAAAGAAACATGGATATTAATATGCAGTCTTTCTTAACATGGAGTGGGTTTGAGTGTTTTGGCCTTTGCAGTTACTTGAGCAAATTGTTTATTATAAATTGTTTATTATAAATTCTTTATGTGCAGGATTTCAGAGCCATTTTTGCTGTTTATTCCCTGTGTATCAGTGTACTGTACTGCACCTGGAATATGTGGCTTCGGAGGTGATGTGAGGGAAGGAAAGAAGGAGTTCATTGTGTAATTGAATCTGGATATTCCTGTTCCAAGGACAAGGATTGGGGCTGTACCAGAAAAGGTGCTGGAGTTGGGCAGAGATGAAGGAGGATGTTGGGAAACCAACCTGGAGAATCAGTGTTTCTGTAAATTCCTGGGAGAAGGTTGATGCTTTTTATGGATGTGGGGGTGTTTTCCCCATAGGAGCTCCCTCACCTTAAATTCCCATGTCCCAGTGCCTTGTCCTAAAAAGCACCTGTAGCACCTGCCTCTGCTTTGAAGGGTCACCCATTGCTGAGGGCAGCAGTGAATCTCTGGCCCTGATGGCCACGTTGAGAGGTTCCTGGCAAAGACGGAGAGATCCAGGCTCTGCAGCCTGCCCTGATTTGTAATTACAGAGTTCCTCTGGTCTAAGTAGACTCTGCCTCATCTTTTCATGCTGTAGGCACTCTCCCCCTACAAATATTCTCCTGCTTAGTCTCTAGTTTTTATAAGCTATATATAGATGACATCTAGAAGTTAGGTTTGTTCTAGAGGCCTCTTTACTCCCACAGATTGTGGCACATACAGCATAGCAATGTAGAAGTGGAAATGAAAAAAACCCTCACACCTCTGTTCCTGGTACCTCTGTGGATGGCTGAGTGCATTTCCCTTTATTAGGTGCAGGCTTCCCTGGGACAGTCTGTGCAGCTGATTAAAATACAGACGCTCTCAACTGATAAATTCTTCCCTGCAGTCACAGATATGTGGTATTTATGTTTGTGCATGCAGAGAGGAGATGCCTACCTGCCTTGTGTTGCAGGGAAGTCCCTCAGCTGCTGCTCTCCAAGCACAGGATTGTCCCTCCTTCCCAAAGGAAAGGCTCTCAGGTGCAGTGCGTGTCCCGTTTCAGCCCCTGCACGGCCAAGCCTCCCAAATCCTCTGTTCCAGGCAGCTGCTAATCACAACAGTTAAGCCTCATCGATCTGTGTCTGCAGTCAATAATGTTTATGTGCAGTCCTGCAGGGGCTTGCTGTGGTCCTCGGTCAGCAGCGGACATTAACCCTTCATGTGCAGGAACAAACCGGAGGGAAGCGTCTCGTTGCAGCAGCTCCTGCACAGCTGATGGAGCATGGAGGGAGCTGATGGGCTCCTGTTCCTCACCTCCTGCCTGAGCAGGAGCTTGGAGTCATGGCTGGGCTTGGGCTTCTTGGCACAGCAGAGAGAATTTTGGCTTCTGAGCTGAGAGGAATTGTTGAAGCAGCTTGATCCTGTGATTGTCATTTAGTGGGGCACTGGTGCATGAACGTGGGTCACGGAGGTGAATTTTGCAGCCACTTTTCCTGGGTGGTTTGTGTGACTGTTGCCAGCAGTCCTGTCAAAGAAATATTCTGTTGCACCGTCCCAGTGCTGATGGGAATCATTGTTCTTGATTAGCATACAGACCATCACCGTGTTACGTGATTGCTTCTGAAGGCTGCATTTGCCACAGCTTCACTTATTAAACACAAAGGTTAAAATTCGTAAAATATTTTTGTCATTCCTATTTATTTTTGATTTTTAAAAAGTCTGTTTTTTAAAACAAATGCATACAAAGAAGCTACGACTAATATGCATTTTTTATTTCTCGGAGAGAAGAAATGTAATCAACAAAATCAAAAACTGCTGGAACCATTATTGTAGCAGAAAATTAAATTAGTTGTTAATTCTTTCATGGATGTAATTCTGGCCACTGCAAATCCCTCCTTAGGTATTTTGTATAGAGTGAGTAAAAATTCATGGCATGGATAAAAGCTTTGTCTATTTTATGAGCAACAGGCAAATGATCCAAATGGTGCTCGTAAAGCAAATGGTTCCCAACTCTAAAAGGAGGAGAAATGTATTTAAAAGCTGCTGGAATGAACCATGAGCAAAGCCAATTCCTCTGTACAAAAAGGCGTTATTTCCATGGAATTTTTTGAATCCCTCACACCTCACACAAGGGAGAGACTCTTTACTTCTGTCCACTTAATAACAACAGTGAAAGCCCTTCCAGGTGCTGGGCGCTGCTGCAGGATGGGTTCTGTCGGCGGGCAGCGCAGCAGCCGGCAGCGCGGTGTGTGCAGGGCCAACCCCACTGGGGCAGAAACAACCACGTCTGGCCCCTGCTGTCGGGGGGAGAGGTGGCACCTGTCAGCAGCAGGGCAGTTCCACACAGAGGTTACAGTCTGGGCAAGCAGAGACTGGAGCTCTGTGTGCCCGGCAGCGAGGGATTTGTGCTGCCGTGGCTCCCTCTTGCCTTCTTTGCCCAAGGTTTGATCTTGGAAGCAGCCAGGTTTTGCTGGGAATTTTGAAACAGCTCTGCAATTAGACACAAAGCAAAGATCTGTCGTGCTTTGTCAGGCTCATTTCTTCTTCTGTGTGGTGGGGTTTTTGTTCTTGGTTTTACAGTTGTGGTTTTTTAGGGGTTTTTGGCTGTGGTTTAGTAAGTCCACAGAGCAGTATGACATTGACATTGTGGGAATTCTTTTTTTCATGGCCGTGCTTTTTAACTTGTAGTTTTCTACATCTTTTTCTGTGAACTCAGTGAATGGAAACTGAAGTTACTGCCTGGAAAATAAAGTATGAGAGACTTGTTCCGATAAATTTGGGACAAGACCTTTGCAGATAAGGAACATGTGTGGGAGTAGTTGCCCAAATAGACTTGTCATTGGTTTACAAGCTTTATTTAAATGCTAAATACCATGTATTCCTGTGGTTATGTTTTTTGCTGCTTTGCCTGATTAAACATTTAGCTGATAAACTCTGTCAAGGCTGTTCAGAGCTACTGCGGTTAAGATTATGTATTAATATCCTCTATATTTACTGTCCATTATAGACAGGACAACTTAAAATCAAAGTAATTTGTGACTGTTTAAATTTTTGAGGTTGCTGGGGCTGAATTTTGTGTGGCAATGACATGGAATAATATTGATCACCCTGATTCTGAATCAGAAAGAAATTGTTTCTTCCAGACTCCGGCAAGGTGGGGTTGGTCTCTTCTCCCAGGTAACAACTGACTGATGGCAGGAAATGCCCTAAAGGTTTGCCAAGGTTTAGATGAGATGGCAGGAAAAACTTCTTCCCTGAAAACTTTGGAATTAGGCTGCCCAGGGAGGCGGTGGCATCACCGTGTCTGGAGGTGTTTGAAAGGTGTGTGGATGTGGCACCTGGGGACACAGCTCAGTGCTGGGTTGGTGGTTGGACACAGTGGTCTTAGGGGGCTTCTCCAACCTTAACTGCTCTATGATTCTATCATTACTGGGAAGATGAACCTAGAAAGAGACAATAGGGATTTACCCCAGGAAGAAAAGGAACGGTGCTTAAGTTTAAACTGCAGTTGTGGCAAATAGTGAGGTTTGCCAGCATGACAGGTACAACAAAACTCCCACTCTTCAGCTGCAGAATAGTTCTGATTTGTTGTTTTTTTGGTTTTTTGTGGTGACTCCTACATCACTATCTATTATGTCTCCCTGAAATACTTCATACAAGTGGTTCCTAGTGGTGTTCAACAGGATAAAATGTGAGAAGGTGGTGTTAGTGCTGTAGCTTTTTATTTGTTTGTTAATTGTAAGAACTCAAGTACTTTTAGTTGCTGAAGATAATGGCTGAAAAGCCAGGATACAGCTGCATTAATCTTCTTGGCCCAAATGTAGCATAATTACTTTAATGAACACATTAATTTACATGCTCTTCCTCCTTCACAGTTCACGTTGTCAGTGGAAACTGAGACGATGACCCTCTCCTCAAAGTTCTCTGGGAGGGTTGAGTGTCTCAGGATGATGATTTGCACACTCACGTGTATTAAAATAAACCATATCTCACACCAACATGTCTTTATTACCGCCTGGTGTAAAGGTGGGACATTGCCACAGCACCAAGCATCACAAGCAGGAGCAATGAATACAGGCCAAAACCAACCATTTGTCTCTCAAAAGCAGAAGGGTCTGAATCTACAGTTTTATTTCCTCTTTATTTGTGTGCAGAGCACAGTCCATTTTTATTTTTCTATTTTTTTAATTTTTTTTTTAGCAAAATTACTTTTTCTGGAAAGGCAAAATCACTCTGACTCAAATCTAATTACAAATGATAGAGTGTAGGGTTTTTTTCTGCTCAATTTTAAAGAATCACTTTATAATCTTGGAACAGTGGATAACAACATCACTAATCCAATATTTTAGCAGTAAATACGTTTGATGATGGGAATTGCTACACTAATCTTATATCCCTCCACAGTATAGTTAAGAAATCCACAGGGGGTTTTACTAATCAGTTTTTGTAAAGTAAATCAAGTCATGTAATTCTCGTTCCCTCCAAATGCCCGGCGATGCAGGCACAGCCATGTGCAGCCCTTTTTGTTCTTTTCGTCGGTTTTGAACCCAAATCTGCAGCCAGGCTTTCCCCTGAGTATTTCTGGAGAGCAAAGTCTCCAAGCACCCTCTGACAGAGATGTCTTATTAGAGGAGCTGGCAATTCACCTTGTTCCCCTCACCTGCCGTGCTGGGAAGGGCTGAGGCGAGTCCACCTCCTGCTCACAGGCAAAAAGCTGCCAATAATAGATATAATCCAACCATGCTGGCTGCTCTGCTTCTGATACATGTGCTTGAAGGTGCTTATTTAGGCACTCATTTTATTGACAAGTGAGATATATTGCAATATGGCTTGCGGTTTGATCTTGGCTTTAAAAACATTCAAAATTAGAATAGGTTGTTTTTTGGTTTGCCTTTTTTTAATTATAAAAAGAGTGTTTAAAATTAGGAATAAATATTAGCAACTGTGCTTAAATATTTGAAGAGAAGCAATTAATAAGAATTCTGTGAATATTTTGTTCCCACAGTTCATGGGTATTGAATTATTGCTCATGAAGTCGTGGTATGCTCTGTTTACTCAGGTCACAGCTTGAGCCTTTAGGACTCAAAACCAGTCAAAGTCAGAATGAGAACAAAGCTTTATTCCTGGTTTGGTGTCTTCAGTACAAACTAGCCACCTAAACAGATTTATACAGTCTTTTCACACCCAGGTTATAGTCAGTATTTAGAATCTGTGTGCTCAAAATATTCCCATTTTATTTGATGTCTTAGTAAATTCAAATATTCCTTGAATATATTTCTTATTTAATGGAACTTTAGTTGTAATCCTGAGTGCTAACACAAAAGACTTAGTAAAATTTTTTTTAAAAACAAAAAACAGTAATAAAAGACCAGATCAGAGTAGAAGGTGTAGGGATTGTAAATGCAATTAGAATTGCCTACATAAATATCTGAACTTTTTTGAGCACTCCAGTCTTAAAACCTGATACTTTAGCTCTTCAAATGGGGGCCTCCCAAGCTTGAAGCTAGCTGGGAGCAGACGGTTGTTTTGGTCTGGTTTGAGTATCTGCAGGAATGAAACAACATTTTATTGAGAAATTTAAGAGGAAAAAACCCACACTAATTATTGCACTTTGAAAATAATTATAGTAGATACCATAACAAATATTTAATCTCTCCAGCAGCAGCTAATGCAGTACCTGGCTGCCAAGAGGCACAAAGGTGGCTTCTCACAGACAGCAGCCCTGTTTGGTGTTAGTTGTGTTCCAGGTTATAATCTGTGAGGTATTCCTGACCTCCTGAGCAGGAAATGCATCCGGGAATCAGGGTGCAGTTCTGGAACGTGACCCAGTGGAAAGGCAGTTTATGGAGTGGAAAAGGGCATTAACAATTGCTTGTCTCTTGGTAGTTTTCCCTGGTTCCAGTTAACGTGGAATAGAACGCCACCAACTTGCCACATAGAAACCAGTATATCAGCCTGTAGTAGGCCACTGGGAGTACTCAACTGTAAAATAAAAAAAGTAATTACAAGATGTTTGCAAATAAAATCTTAATGCTAATTAAATGAAGACTTACTCTGCAGTGGAGCAGGGTTGCTGAGATTACCTGGCCGACAGGAAGAACTGTATTAACCTGGTAGGATTTCAGACAGACTTTACGTATATATAAAATATTTTTTCAAGATCCAGTTTTGCCGTAGTGCATGGGCACTGGAGGTTAATCGCTGATGTAGCTGGAAAGTCACTCAGAGAAAATAAGGACAAAAAGAAGCAGGCTCTCAGAGCTGTGAGCACTGAATTTGCTATTGATTTCAGCAGGGGAGACTATTACAAAAGCAGAAAAGAATTCCCATTTCATTTAAGTTTATCTGTCTGTTTTCCAGACTGGCTCGTGATTCTATGATAAAAAACCTCTCAATCTGAGCCAATAGAGAGTTCTCTCATGAGTTAATTATAAGAAGCGGGGCCTCCCAGGCGGTTTCGGTGGTTGGCTCAGTCCAGCAGCCGCGGGGAGCCGGGCGCTCTGGGGCTGCATCTCCCACGACGGGTGTGCTCCTCTGTCAGGCTGCTCCACGTGCTCCCACAGCCCAAACGCCACAGCTGCTCAATGGAAGATTAGCCTATAGCAGAGGCTTCAGCCCCTCGCTACCTTGAAATATTTAAATCGTTTCTAAGTCATTCGCCTTGTAGAATATCTTTTCCTTTTTTGTCCACCGTGACAGCGGTGTTGTCTGCCTAATTCCTTTGGCTCACACTGTTAAATCTTCTCTTTCCTCTTGCTCCTGACATGTCAGTGTTGCTATTACAGACTTGAACAGCGGTGTAAAGAGGAAGGAATTGGTAGGAGGAGCAGGGAGCTCAGCTGTAGAGCATCACCTGGACACTCAGCCCAGTGTGCATGCAAGCAGGTAACCCCAGAAAGCTCCTGTCAGCGTGCATCGGGCTGGGGCTGCGGGAAGGGATGCTCAGAGCAGGCAGGGCGTTTATCCTCCTTTTCCTCATGCTGGGTTGGAGGAGATGGGCACTCAGCAGTGAAACACCCCATGACATTGTTTAAAAAGGGCAGGTAGACAGCTACTCCTTCATCTTTGGAGATGCACGAATCCCCGTCAGTGTCTGAGTAAATCACACGGGCCTGCTTTCAGAAAATGTAGATGAGATCTGTGAGGTGCTCAGTTATCCATGGGGGTGCTGGGAATGGCTTTCCTCCCCACTGTATTTCTTCTGCCATCACCCCCTTTTGGCGGGGGAGCAGAGGCATCCTCGTTATTTAGGAGAAAGCTCCGAATATCGAAATCATTAAGTGGCATTGGACTGTAACTTACTTGCTGTGAGCTGTGCTCAACTTGCATAAATCTTCAAATGGGAAACATAAACGAGCTGTGATTCATTGAGGTGTCCGTTTTCCAGTGTCCACCGGGCTGTCACTGGCAGGTAGCTGCAAAGGGAGGCAGGAGCTGTGCACGGGAACAGATCCATGCTCCTCACTGCTCCGCCACTGCAGGGATTTATCATCTGGGAGTGAGAGGAGCAGCCTGAAAAGCCTTTGGAAAACACGAACACGATAAAATCTCTCTGGTGTTGTGTTTTTGATCTTAACAATGGTATTGGCTTCCGTGTGGACCTTTGCATGGAGAGTGTTTGAGAGAAAGCTTTTGGAAGTTTTAGGTTTTCAACTCTCAGTTCATCTCTTGATGTTTTCTTTCCCACACTGTTTTTAGGAAGCTTGTAACCATTTTTTCCTGATGGTGGTGGGGTTGGTTGGTTGGCTTTTTTTTGTAAGTGTAAGTTTTCCAATGTTTAGTAAGAACATTATCCCTTAACTCCTGATGAATTAGTGACACATCCTTATCTTTCTGGATAGCAAAAACAGCCATAAAGTCTTGTCCCGGGCAAGAACAGAAGGAGGCACTATAAGTGCATTGTGTGAGTTCTTCACCTGCAGAGGTTCGCCCCAGCTGTGATTTTTTTACTGAATATTTTACTATTGGTCACAAAGGATGCAGGCTGAAACCCAGTGTTGGGGG
The DNA here is from genome assembly GCA_013398955.1 of Callaeas wilsoni. Lineage (NCBI taxonomy): Eukaryota > Metazoa > Chordata > Aves > Passeriformes > Callaeidae > Callaeas > Callaeas wilsoni. Next base: position 473,699 of record VWPU01015674.1, on the reverse strand, counting down.
AAAAATTATTCATAAATGCCATTAAGGCGCCCAGTGCACACCCAAACTCTCTCTCACACATCTTCAGTGTTCAAAAGAGATTTTGACAGAATTTAGTTACCCAAAATGTGGGATTTCAGCAGTCCATTAAGTTATATCATTGTTTTGTGTCTGTAGTGGAGATGGTGGCTCTGTGTTGCCAGGTCGCTCACCCTCTCAGGCAGCTCCTCATCTGCGAAATCAGTTGTTTTTCTTGAAGGATATTTTATGGTCTGATTAATTTTTTGGCTGAAAATTGTTGCATATAAAGCAGATACGCTCCAACTCGGTGCCCCAGTGCCTATAAGGTAATGGGTATTATGGATTCATTCAAAGCCCAAATGAGATTAACACCACTGCTCTCTCCATCTGCCTTTCAGAAAGAATCCAATAAATAACGAGGCATGTGAGGGGAGATTATCAGAGTCAGCATTTGCAGTGGGTTTTAGTTGCTGCAAGGAGACAGGAACCCTCTCAGAGGGCACAGGTGCTGCTGTGCCACTCGGAGTGCCCCTGTTGAGTCCTTTTAGCCCAGGGCAGCACTGCCCTTTAAAATGGACATTTCTCACTCCTCAGGTCATGCCTCATGAGTTCACTGGGCAGCAAAGCTGCATGGGGCTTCTTGCTAAGATTTTATTTGTTTTCTTACCTAAAAGGGATTTCAAAACTAAGAAGCAGCAAAAAAATAAAAGGTGCTGTGGAGGCTTTGCCTCTTCTGGTAGCTTTTGATTGCAGATGGAGATGCTGAGCTGGGAATGTCAGAGGCCAGCCTGATCACAAGGGTCCCCTGCCTGTGTCCCCTGGTCTGCACCCAAGTGTCTGTGCAGTGTGCAGGGACTCAAGGGTGCCCTCTCATAATTAGTTCAACAAATGACATCTTCCTCCAGATTTTTTTTTGTTGTTGTTGTCCCATTTCCTACTTGCAAAGCAGGAGCAGTTACTGATTTTCAGGCTGTAGGAGTTCAAGCCATTTCTGTCCCTCTGACTGAGCCTGCCTCTGTCACTGTCCAACAGCACAAGTTTGTGCCACAGTCGGAGAGAAATTACAGGGGGTCTCAGAAAGATGGTGGCCTGGACTCACTTGCCACTGAAATGGTGTGTGCAGCCTGCATTCTGCCTGCCTGGAACTGAAGGACACAGATGGAAGGGAGAATCTATGTGCTAATTGTGCTAACTCAAAATATGCTTAAAATAGATTTTTATAATACAGTATTTTTATTTTTGTAGAAAATGAATTATTTTCGTTTGGCAGCTAACTCTGCCTTGAAGATGGAAGGGAGCTTTTTGGTGTATATCATTCTTTCTGTGGATGAACTTCTTCATTTGGAAGACTCCTACAACATTCTTCCATGCTGTTATGAATACAAAGACACTGGGTTTTGCTGGAATTTTAAAAACTGGTTCTAACTGAGTTGTTTATTAAGCTAAATTAGGGAAAATGCCATTAGAAAAGGATGCTAGGGTCCAGACAGTAGGTATTGGTGCTGCAGATCAACATCTGCAGTTCGGAAAAATTGTCACCAAAACTTTACATTTTGGTTTTGTTTTGAAATGCCTTTATGCTCTCTCAAATACCACAATTAATTGTTGTGCATTGTGCTGTTTTTTCTAACTCTAACAGATACTAGAAGTTTCCCAGACTCGGGAAAGAATTAATGTTGCAAACACTCTGACAGTGGTTGGTGTTTGTAGCAGAATTCATCATCCCTGAAAAGATGCATATTCTACTGCTTTGTTTTTAAATCCATAAATTTTCACAGTACTTTGTAATGCCCTGAATTTCGCTATATATCTGCAATACAGATGGTGTAAACTATGAAGCGAGGCAGAAATTGCACTTTGTTTTATTTGTCATGCCCTCTCTTTGTGCTGCTGTTCTCCCTCAGGTTTTTATTCTAAATTCCTCTTCACTCTTCAGCAAAGATTCGCATTAAATACTCAAGTTGCCACCATTTGTGGAAACTTCCTCTGCCAGGGTGCCCACAGTCAGTTATTGCCATGGACAAGATTAGTTCCAGTGCTTGCTTTTTTGAAGTCAAAGATTTTCAGGGCAATATCATCCTAATCTGAAGTAATTTACCAGATTAATTAATTACTTATTAACAAAGTATTTGCACTATGGGGACATTTTTAGTCCCCATAAACTAGGTTGTTTGGCTGGTAATATTTCATACTTACATTTTTACTCTCTGAATTCCTATAGTTATTTCCCTATAAGACAATCTGATTTTTACAGTGATCCTCTGTCACGTAGATGTTAAAAGTTTCCCCTTCTCAAGTTTTGTTTTTGGGTATTAAGTATCGTTTCACAGAATCAGTTAGGCTGGAGAAGATCTCTCTGCTCATCAAGTCCAAGATCCATGAAACCTTTAAACCTTTGCTCTCCACAGTGGATTTTTATGTTTCATACGTGCTGATTTGATTTCCCTGTCGAGCAGCCTGCCTGGGCGCTGGCGGGATGAGGCAGTCAGGTCTCAGCAAGAACAAGGCTCTTGGTTCTTTTGAATTCTGATTGTTTTTTTTTCTGTAACTGCTTTCATGTGTGTGCCTAACACACAGATCTCTGTCTATTTAAGTAGAAGTAAGGATGCTTTATGATCTGTTTCATTCTTTCTGTTTCAGGATTTACAAGTATTGTGACTTGGAAACATCTGAACATTTTTTTTTGTGAGGAGAAGCAGTGAGAGAGGGAGAGTTTGCTGGCTTTCTTTTTTCAGAACACAGCTAAAATGCTCAGCTTCTGGGCTTGGCAGTTTTACAGCAACTTGATAAAATAAAAATAATCGTGCCATCACTATTTTATCTTCCTCCTTTCAGATGTGCTTCCTTCAGAATTGCTCCTTCCTTTCATATTTGTGGCACTGTGCTCAGCAGCGTGGCAGGCTGTTCACAAGCTCTGCCAAGCTGAGGATTTGAGAGAAAGTAAACAACTCGGTTGGAAACACGGATAGCAAGACTTGTGTAGACTCTAAGCAGCAGAGATATGCTGCTGTATTATACAAGAGTTCACTTAATGGAAAAATGCTGTTTTCCCCTTCGAGGGAATGAATTTCTCTTGCTGGCCATTGTGGAATAAGCCAGCCGTGCCCAGCACTCTGTGCAGGCAACTTCTCTATCAAGTTTTTTGTAGCACTCATTCTGGCTGAAGAAGAAAAAAAGGATTTCTTGCCTTCAGTTAGAAGATAAAACAATATTTATAAGGAATAAAGGCACATGCTAGAACCACCTAGAGAGAGCTGATGGAAAGAGCTGGGAAATTCCCAAGGGAGCTGCAAGATGGGCAGTAATTGAAGGCGTCTTTTCCTTTATGTAAAATAGTTTTTCCTCACATATTCCTCAAACATTAGTTTACTTGCAGGTGATATTTATTCCATCGGCTACAAATCCATTAGTGATGCTTTACTCCAGCAGATTTTAGTTTTTGCAAACAGGCAGGATTTAACTCTGCTGCGTCTCAAGTAATTTGTGTATCATTCCTACCCTCACCAAACAGCAGGGAGATGAAAGACATTTCTTAATTATCTTCCTAGAGAGGAGGTGGGGCTTAACTATTAAGAAATATCTTAGAAACATTGTCTAGTGGAGTTTTCTTGAGGAATAAAGATTGCCGTTGGAGGATTTCCCTCCTGCCTGCCTCTTCTGTGCTGTTCCTATGCAGGTTCTAACTCTATTCTGTGTCTCAGCAATCTGAGAGAGATGAAGCTCAGATTAGACCCCAGAATTATTACTTTTTATTTTTAAGTTAGTCCCTGGCTTTGTGAGCTCCTGAGACATCTATATTAGTTTAAGGGACTGCAGGTAACTCGTGCTGTATATTTTGCTGAATTAATTAATCCCTCTTGGAAGCATACTTTGGGTCTTCAGGGATAAGTTTTCACTGAAAGACCTTAACAGATGTTGCTGCCATTTTTTCCAATGGTATCTCTTTGCTTTAGAAACATTGAATGCGTCTGACACTGTAATTTATCATGGTGCATATTGCTTGCACTCAGATATCAGAATTATTGGACAGCGTGATCTAAATAGGTGGCTGTTATACTTTCCAACTTTCTGGACAGGAAAAATTCCTATTCCACTTTTGTAGTGTCTTGAAAGATGATATTTTTAAATGGGGTGAGCTAGGCATATTTTAAATGTGTTTTAATAACTACCAAAACACTTAGACGGGTCCTTACTCAGCGATCTTCATTCTCCAAATGAACCAAACTCTCTCGGAAGGGAAGGGTGGCAGTCAGGATGGGAAGGAGAGTGCAGAATGAAGAGGAAGTGCAGAACAGCTTTTTTTATGATATTGTAGCAGAAACAGGGCAAACCTGTGTTGGTGCGTGGGAACACACAAAACAAAGAACACAGCAGAAGACCAAACAAACAGGGCTGCAGAAAAGAAATGCTTCTGAATTAGTCTGTTTAGCCATGATAGATGCCTTGTCAACCTGCTGCACCTAAAAGCTAAATACATGAGTTGGAGAGGAAAAAAAAGCGCCAATTGAAGAAAATCAATCATTGGGGTGTAGGCTATTAAATGGTGACAAGTGGTAAAGGCTGGTTATACTGCTCTAAAACTTTGGGGGATAGCAAAGCACCTTTGAGTAAACTTAGACTCTTTAAATGAGAAATGAAAGTTCTTTGTTTTTCTTCATGGCATGCTATGTCAGGAGGCAGTATTCTCAGAGACTGTTACACAGTGTGAAATTACTGGTTTATGCAGTTCTTTATATTTCTGACCTTGAGATCTGGATCATTATAGTCGATGCCCCTGATGGAACTGCAGAGTTCAGAAAGGGTTGAGGTTCTGTAACAATAAAAATTGGAGGTGTTTTTTTTTTTTAGTCAAAATAACAAGCGATAATGTTAACGCGAAGGGGAAGTCAGGTAACTGATTAATTTCTTTCTGTAGGGAACAGTGCAGAGAAAGGCCACACAACTTCTCCATTTGTTTTTCTTCTACAGCCAAAGAATTTGCCACACAATTGCATGAAAATGCAAACTGCAGTCCTAAGGAGACAATGTTTCAGATTCCTTGGAATTGCTTTCTTAAAATAACAAAGCTTCCATTGATTTCTACTTCCCCAATATGTTTTGGACTGTAAGGTTTAAATTGTTTAAATTTATATAGAAAAGAGGGAGAACACATGGGGTGTGTTAACAGCATGGAGACCCAGGGCTTCAATTGCCTTTTTCCTTGTGCATTGATCTGGCTGGGTCGTTTGGTGGTTGTGACACTTCCTGGGGGCTGAGGACTGATGATCAGCATTTGCTGCATGAATGAAAAGGAGCTGGTGACCAAATGTAACTGTGACAGCCCGCCCTCCTCTTGCCAATGCCTGGGAAACGCACTTCTTAGGGCAGCCAAGGTTAGAATAAACCAAGGGGTGCTAAGTGATGAACAGTAGTCATCACTCAAAGGCTTCACTCACTAGATCTACCAGGAAGAAACAGAAAAACAAAGAGCAAAAGCCTGATATGTCTAACCCTGACCGTTGGCGAGTTTTCCAAAAGGATGATTTCATCTCCCTTATAATTTGTTCCTCTGCTGTTTTTCCTCTGAGATGAAATGTTGGGGTATCATGGCACATCTGAGCCTTTGGCACACGCTGCTGTGGCAGGATTGTGCTGGGCAGAGCAGCAGCCCTGGCGTCCTGAAGGGAAACTGCTCGGGGTCCCTTCTAAGGCTGTTCTGATCTTTGGGTCAGCTTTTACAAAGCAAGGGCAGGTGGGTGTAAAAAGTACCTGCTTAAATCATTACTTTAGTATTCTTCTGAAAGTTCTTCTGGCAGGGTGTTTACCTGAGAGTTAGCCACAGCTTCCTGACACAAAGAAGAAATTGCCTCTGAATAAAAGCCTGCTGGAAACGATCAATCTTCCAAGGCAGCAGTGAGCTATTGGAACAGAGAGCAAAAAGTTATATTGTGTGTTATATGGCCTATTAATGACTCCTAGGCACGGCTGCAGAGGAGTCCAGGCTTCTCTGTGCAGTGCAAGGAACTAAATATAAAGCTACTAATTAAGCCCAGACAAAATTAATTTTATGGCGTGTTTCCTACAGGTAACATCCCATGGCCGTGGCAGATTTCATGGGGAAATTAAGGCCAAGTGAAGAAATGGCACTGCTGTTGTGAGTCTGGTAGTTTTCCTTGGAAACAAATAACACAAAATGTTCTGTGGTGACCTTATCTGCACGAGGCAGAAGGAATTTTTCAAATGGTACTTGTAGTTGTAAGAGTCTTCCAATTTAATTGTAGTTGCTGGTGAAGTTAGCGGGGAGGTGGAGAAATGCACCTTTTGCCTCTGTTACCTGCCAGAGCCCATTCATTTAAGATCTTGTTAGTAAAGCTCTAGCTCAAGAGGCAACTTCCAAGCACCAAGTGGGACAAAGGGAGGCTGGGAGGTGGCCCAGGAGAGCACCCCATGGCACGAGGGGTGGGCTGGGCATCCAGATATCCTTCCCTGAAATGTTGGTGTGCGTCACCCAAAAGTATTTGCAATCCCCGTGTGTTGAATGGAACTTCAAAATTACTTTAAAACAAAGAATTTCTGAGCTTGTAATTGGATTTTGTATTTGTTTTTCTTCTGTTAGTTGCCTCCTTGATGAAATTTTGTTTTCTTATACTAATTGTTTTCAAGAAAACCACAGTAGATTTTCTTCTTATAATCACTTTGGAGATGCAGAAGAGTAAGGAGACTCAAAATGTTTCAGGAAAGCAAAGGCAAATGGAACTCTAGAAATTCCTTAAATTTCTCCAGAATTTTTCGTCTACGTTCTTTAAATTCAGGGAACTGGAAAAGTTAAAGGGCTTGTTTTACTGGTGAAATCTTTACTTTAAAATAGATCCTTGATGTAATGCATGAGATAAATCATAGCAGGGGTTGTTTTGACACTCTGGAGTGTTGTTATATTATGCACTGGTTTCCCAAGAGATCTTAAAATTTAACAAGCAGAGGCCAGTGTGAGTAATGAAATGAGGCAGCAGTATAGCCATTTCAATTACACTTTTATTACACAGCCATTCTTCCTACAGCTCTTTAGACTTTTTGCAATGCTTACCAGAGGATGAAGTGCTTCGTGTGAAGGAAGGGGAGCTCTGGTTTTCTGACTATGTGGGCAGTGTGATCTCAACTGGCTTTGACAGCGGGGCTGGGGCTGAGGCAGTTTGGAGAGAAGGGATGCTCTGCTTAACTTGAATGGCTGAGACCCTGCTCAGAGAATTGTAATGGCTGATAATTATTAATATTGTTAGGAACAGAAGTTTAGGTTTCTCTGGTTTGTTTTGAAGATGATGTTTCAAGTCTATGGTTAACAGTGATAATTTTTTTTTCCCCTCCCCAGTAGGTCACTACAACAGCTTTAATATTAATCATGTTCCTTATCTTTTTTCACTGCTTATCTCATATCTGCTTGTACTGTGAATTATTCCTGAATGCTTATTTCTAATATAGACTATCATCTAGAAAGGCATTACATTTTTTTAAGAGTTCTTATGTAACTTGTGCTTTAGATTATGAACATAGGTTCTCTTTTCATGCACAGACAGCAACAAGCATGTTACTATATGTTTAAATACATAGTTAAACATCTGAAAGTTTAAACTATCTTTCTCATTTATTCCATTTTAGGGAGCAATCTGAAGTAATAAGGGATTATATTAAAATCGCTTTCCATTTAGGGCTGCAATAACAGCACCGAGTGTGGGAACTCCTCTCGGGTTACGCAGGACATTAAACAGCTTTTGTTTCTGGAGTAAGTGTTCCTTGTGGCCTGCACTTGCTTTAGGGTGTGTGCCCGAGGGTGATATTCCGTGTGCCCAGACCCCTCAGCACGGTCACTGGCACCGAGGAGTCCCGGGCTCATTTTGGGCACTGCCGGGATCACCTCCGCTCCCCTCCCTTGGAGCTGCTGCCGGTCCCGGTCAGCCTGGGGCTCACCAGGGTTATTAAATTCCCATCAGGACACACCAACTCTCATTCTAATGCAGCGTTATTAGAAATCTCTCTCGATGTCTAAGATAATTGTTAATTTAGACCACTTGTGTCTTTCCCAGATTAGCGAGAAGGGAATCTATTTTTCCTCCTTTTACCAGCAGCCCTGTTAAACCCTTTCTCTGAATGGAAAACGATTACAGGTCTCAACTGACAAGCTACAATTTTTTCAATTCCTGAAATGTCGTTTATAATAACAGCAATGACTAGCACAGCACACCTACAATATCTGTGTTGTGAGGGAACTCTGATTAGAATTTCAGCTGGCACCAAGGGGGGAGCTTTTTTTGCAGAAGGAGGCAGTTAGGCTGCTATTCATGTCCACAGCTACTCTGGCTAGCAATGAGGATTCACATTTCTTCTAAAAAGAAAAAAAAAAAAAATTGACAGTATAAATGCAAACTGAGGGAATATTATTAAACTCTTCTGATTAGAAACAGATGTGCAACTTTGCACATTTGCCCCTTACAGAAAGTATTGCCCGAAAGTGGTGCAGTGAGAGCCCATGTGGGAAACGGGGAAAATTTAGTTTCAATTTTTATTTTTTTCCCTCTATTTGCTATTTCTGCTCTGAGGGGAAAAAAAAAAAGTGCAAAAGGCTGACAGATCTAGTGTTTAAGAGCAGAGCTGTATTTCTCTGCCTGTCTTAGGCTGTTTTTTTTGTTTTCTTCTTTTTAAGTAGAACACATTAACAAAACTCCTAAATGTGCTGGAATGTGCATGGAGCTCACGGTGCAGGCAGAATAGTCCTGCTATAGGTGTAGCACTCTAAAATTCAGGAAGTTTATGAGCTGCATGGCTGGGTAGCAGGCTCTAAAGTTTCTACAGGTGTGCTGAGACCTCAGCAAATCTCACACCACGGTTGTGCCTTGTGTTGTGACATTGCTTTTGTTGTACCCTCACACCCCAAACCCCAGCACCTGCTGGAAGAGCCCTGCGAGGCTGAGGGTTGGCTCAGCAGTGGCAGCTCATGTTCTGTTCTTTGTAACTGCACACACCTTTAAAAGAGTTGGGTGCTCCTATTTTCCCTTGTAATACCTGGGATCTGGAATTAGCTATTTATTATGCACCTCTTTTTTTTTAACTTTGCTGCTGAGCTTAGAAAGGAGCATTTTGTAGGACAAAATAAAGTGAATATCTTAGTGCAAAGAATTTCAATCAAAATTTCTTCTCAGCCATTTAGCCAGCCAGCCTGTTCAATTTTGGATGGATGACACAGTTCTCTGCTTCCTTTTACTTTTTTTAATCATTCTCATAAAATACACCACTGCAGCATAAAGAATGTTCCATCTGACAATATGCATACGTATTTTCCAGGAATAAATTAGGACATTTCCCAACGCTCCAGCACATCACTGTTTAATATAGGCCAATAGATCAAAGGCAACCACTGTAGTTTCCCTCCTGGGGCTGTTAAAGCCAGTATAAATGTGACCCTTTCTAATATGTGCTGTATTATTTAGAAAGCTAGAGTTAATCTATTCAAGAAGTTATTGAATTTGGGCTGCTTTCTAAGTTCATCTTTCTATGGCATGTAAAAAGATGTCTCTGCTTATCAAGTTAATTTTTTGTTACCACCTGCACCTCCCACCCTGTGTTACATTTGAACTCTCAACCAGCAGCCACCTCTAACAGAGCCAAGCAGTAACTTCTCATTTCATGTGTTGAGCCCTCCAGTGGTTCAGGCAGCTCTCACTTTGCTAAGGAACCCAGAGAGGAGGATATGAAGGATCAAATTTTTGCATGTGGGATTAATCTCTGCAAAGCCATTCTCTCATTCTGACGAGTAAACTGTATTTTAGTGATTATATCCGTGTGATTTCCCTCAGAATACAACATGAGTAAAATTGTCATGTCTGTGTGTGTGTAAGAGAAACAAGGAATGCTGTGGATGGCTGGAGAAGTTTATGGGAGTATTTGCCCCACTCTGAGAGATCCTTGTGTAAGGTATTCACTAAAATATCAAACACGAACAGCAAGTATGAACATTTGGGAGCTTCCCTAGAAAGTAAGTGATTAGATGTTGCATTGGCTAAATATTAGCACAATAAAAGTTATCTCACCACTGAATTATCAGAATCTTAATATGACTTTAAAGTCCTTCCTAGCATTTGGGTGAGGCTGTTCTAGTTTATTGTGAAATTACTGTTCTAAGAACTGGGGGGAAAGAAGAACAGAGGATTTTATTCTGTTATGGAAGTCATAATGAAAAAAAATCCAAAGCAAACCAGCAAATCCTCATTTGTTTTTAGCAGTACTCCAGGTATAGAAGTCAGAAGCTTCCTAGTATCCAGTATATAGTTCTTAGATTAAGAAATGATGGTAAGGCGGTGGGTTTTTTTGTTTGGCTGTTGTTTTTTTTTTTCTGTAATTTGTAGCCATGGTTCTCTGCCAAATCTTTGACCCAACTTACAGCTATGTCAGTTATCTTTGGTTCCTGATTGGAAGCTGTTAATATCCAATTTCATTATGAGAATAATATTTATAAATACAATATATTTACTGCTTTGTGGGCAATGCTGCTTATTTCTGTAAATTCCTGCAATGTTTTTTCCATGCCCACCCAGCTGAGGGCCGTGAGCTGCCTGGTGCCCATGCTGTGGGATGTCACAGCACTGCCAAGATCGATGCTCAGCCTTGAGCTCAGGCATTAACTGACCCAACCTCCTGATTGAGCACTGCAATAGAACTCCCCAGCTCTCCATCCCTTCTCTGTCATGCACTGGAGATATTTATTATCCTCCCTTACACAATTTAGTGTTCTTTGGCATATGCTCAGATAAATTACATCAAAGATTATTGAGGTCTTTCATTTTTCCCCGGAGACTGGAATTTAGCATTGTGAAACTTCACCAGCGTTGCTGTCCCCTCCCACCTCCTGTTTAAAACTCACAGGATGTCAGTTGAGGAATGTTTGCTTAAATCAGCACTAAAAAAAGCACCTGCAATCAGAGTTTCAGACACATTCAAGAGTGGCTGATCACAGAAATCACTTTTTTCTGCCGGTAAACACGGTGAAGTGGTTGCATGCTTTGGTTGTTAATACAGACTGGGCTGTGTGGCAGACTTGCTGTTTCTGCCTTTCCTAGGCATGGTCTCACAAGTGTTTTGTGATTTAATGAAATTTCAAGGAGCTGAAGTAAAGCACCGAGTTCAGTATAAACAAATCATTTATTACATAAACAAATGAGATCTAAATTACGGTGATTTTTCACCTGATACAGATCAGTGCAAGGTAAATAGTCATTTAGTTTACACCGTGTAGCTGCAAGAACACAAACGCATTGAGGTGTTGAAGAGCAGAGGCTGCAGGTGGGGGATGATGGAGACTCGTCCCTTCCTCTGCCCGCTCTCTGTCTGAGGACACAGCTCTGTGGCCCACGAGGAAATCTTCCTTCTTCCTCTTCCAGTCTCTCATGGGAGGTGATGACTGTGGAGCCCTTAAATTTTGCAAGAGCAGTTCACACCAAAGAAGACAAAAGAGCCTCAGCCTTTTTCTTCACTTGCATTTAATTTCCTTCTTTTGCATAGTTTTTTGATCTGTGAAAAGCTAATTATTCTTTTATAGAATCTGATCAGTCGAGAAGGGAAAAAAAAAAAAAAATCTTGATTCTGACCTTTCCTGACATTAATGCTACAGGGCTAAAGCAGCTCTAACTCAACTCTTGGGCTGCGTTTTTCTTTTTTTTCAACTGGGTATTTTATAGACAAAAGAATTACTTCATTCCTGTGAAGCTGGAACTCTATTGACTACTTTGAGTGATCTTCAGGAAATAACCAGGTTTGGTTGTTTCTGAACCAGGCACAGGATGTCAGAGGATAGGTCCAATGGTCCAAGACTGTCCGTGCCCACAGACAGACACGATGCAGTTATGGGACCTCTATCACATGATTGTAAAAGAAATATCCTTGTAACTCAGAAGGGAATCCTGTTATTGGGGTTGATTGTTCCGTTTACTGGCAGGGATGCTAAAAACTCTTTCTTCCACCTTGATGGCCAACTGGTCTGGGGCTGTGGCTGGAGTGCTGGATCAGGTGTAGCTGTTGTTATCAGGCAGAAAATGATTCCTATTAGCAAGCTTGACCTTCACTTGAACTGTCAGCACTGCTAAGTTTTAGTAATGACACACATTTGCTCCAGCTTGGTGGAGAGAATATTTTCCTGACCCAAATACAACTCTCCCATGTGTCTGTAGCACAGTGCTTGTAAAATATTTTCTTTTTCCTGTGCTTTACCTCTAATGATTAATAGTAAACCTAGTGATGAATGTGAGCGGAAGGGTGGCAATTATAATTTCATTAATCACCTAATAATTGGGGTCCAGGGCTCAACTGTGACTTTAGGCTTCTCCATCCTAAGGAATTAAAGAGAAATTTCTATTAATCACCGTGTCCCAGCTGCTGACAAGGCCTGTTCTAACAATAGATCTAATCATTTCAAGATGCATCACAATTAGTGTGAGGATGATAAAGGAGTTGATCTGAGCCAGCCTCCAGTCCCGGGGGGCTGCAGGAAGGAGCCTCTCAGTTCCACCAACCATTTACCTCTAAATGCCATGCGTTAAAGTCAGGCTTCCCTGGAGATTTATAAATGTTTCAAGCTTTTAATAAACTTCACCTGACTTGTGGAGTCTGTTCCAGGCTGGATGGCTGGTTGCAGTCGGATGTCCCTGGTGATTTGGGGTTGCAGTTGTTGGGTAGTGCATGCCACATCAGCAGCAAAAGGTGTTGGAATTAAGGATAAAGTGTGTTTATTAACTTGTGCATGGAAAAACATCTGGTTGCAATTCCCTCCCTGTGCCTCGGCTTATTGGGAAGGTTTGAGCAGATGTGTGGTTAAGTGGTAAATTAGGAGAGAGTGCTGTGCCTGATTTTGTGTAACCAGAGCAGCTTTGTGACACCATTAACAGCCAGTGTGTCCAGCTATGCTGGAAACAGCAAAATGCATCTTAAGCTGCTGTTTCAGGCCTCCAGCTGGTAGGAGCAGTGTTTGTATAAATCTTCCAGAGAAATTCTTTGCGCTCACTGGCTCTCTTATCTGCCCTAAGTACAGAAATAAATGAAGCCACCAATGTGTGAGCAACATTCTGAAAATAAAGACTCCATGCATAGAGAAGTAATGAATTTTCTAAATTCTATCTGTGGAGATAAGGCAGAGGTATCCATGTCTGAGATACTGAAATGATGTAACTAAGGCAACTGGAATAATAATTTGACATCAGAAGGCAGCTGGTATAAATGGGATTTCAGGGAGTTGTACACATTTTCCAGAGGTTTATTTAAACTCTTTTCAGGAAAAGTGAAACTTGTCAGAAACATAAAAATCTGTTATTAGGGTAAAACTCTACAGAAGTCTTTGGTTTTGAAGAGAAGATTATAAGTGATCTTCTAAAAACAAATAGACCATTTTAAGGGTTTCCATATTAAACCTTGTAAGCCACAAATTGTGTATGATTTTATAAGTGGTTCCATGTTGCAGTGTTCACGTGCTTAGCCCTTGGAGGAGCCAGGATATAAAGCAGCCTTCCCCATGAGTAGAAAAACTCAGCTAAGGCTTGTTCTGAAAGAAGGTTATTGAACTGAATGGGCTAAAGTTGGGAAGACAACGAAAAGCAAACAAATTTTGGATGTTGACTTGATCCTTGAAGCAGGCTAATCATGTATGGGATAACTAATCTTACAGAGCAGTAAAATTACTGTATTTAAACACATAAAGTGCCACCTGGATCATTCCTTCAAAACTGTTAATTTGGGGGAATAGTCCTAGAGCTGGGCCCTTTCTGTGTCACACCCTTGTTCAGAGGAGCGTGGGCCTTGCTGTCGCTCTGCAGCCACCCTAAAAACCCTACCCTGCAGTGTCGGGCAGGTCCCAGGGAATAGCAGAGGCAACGGGAAAAACTGCTTTGCAAGATGTCCCTGGATGGAATTCGTGGGTTTCAAAAGCTGAAGTAAAATCTTGATGTGGAAATGGGTGAATTTTGTCAGATTGAGGTGAATCTAAACAGTTTAAAGGAACCATCTGAGGTGAAGCCAATAACACTTTGTTATTAAAATCAGTATTTGAAAACAATATAATTGTATATAATTCAGCCAGTGAATTTGGCTTCCTTTTCAATTCAGCAACTTTTTGAAAGCAAATTTAGTTCTTCTCCATGGCATTTGCTACTCCTATTGCTTGCTTGTTTAATTCTGTGAGGCACTGGAGCGTTTGCCTTGCTGGTTTGCTTCATCACCATCGGACGTGAGCCCTTCAGCGCAGTGGGTGCTGCCTGGGTGAAGGGTGGCTCAGAGGCAGGGCTCGGCGCAGCTCCTGGAGCGTTGGGCGCAGCTCCTGGAGCTTCGGGTGCTCCTCCTGGAGTGTTGGGTGCTTTGGGAAGGAGCACAAACTGTCCCTGCAGCACGGGGCTCGGGATTCCTCCCTGTGAGGCTCAGTTAAACCCTGGCTCTCTTGGGCAGATTTTAAGACTTTTGCCCTTTTCCTGTGTGTAAGCAGCTGTTTCTCCTGTAAATCACACTTGATTTGNCCTGGAGCGTTGGGCGCAGCTCCTGGAGCTTCGGGTTCTTCGGGAAGGAGCACAAACTGTCCCTGCAGCACGGGGCTCGGCGGGGCTGGAAGGAGCTGTTCCTCCCTGTGAGGCTCAGTTAAACCCTGGCTCTCTTGGGCAGATTTTAAGACTTTTGCCCTTTTCCTGTGTGTAAGCAGCTGTTTCTCCTGTAAATCACACTTGATTTGGAGACTGCTCCCCTCGAGAACTTTTACACGCAGCAGTTGCTTCTTGGAGGAAAGGGGAATGGGTGTGAAGATTGTAGGGGCCTTCTGAACTCAAGCAAATTTGATTTTATGGGGCATTCTCTCAGCTTGTATCACAGTTGTTTGTTTGTTTCATTTTTTCCATACACACTTGAATTAGAGGGAAAAGAGTGTCAGGATGTTTTAAGAGCAAATGGACACATCTTCCTAGGTGAGCTTGGTTTAACATTCTTGGATTTAATTATGTGACTCCATCACTTACAGGTAGAGCAGGTGACTGCCATACTCTTTAAGAGAGGCACATTATAATGTGTAAGAATAGAAATAATTTGAAGGTCATGAATTTGGAAATCAATTGCTATTATTACACCCCTTCCTTCCTCCTTTCTTTAAGAAATATTTCAGACCTTTCCACTATCTTACATTATGCTGTATAGGCAGTGATAGAATGAAAACTTGAAATCTGTTGAGAAATGTTGGCTGGTTTGTTTTTTGGGTTTTTTTTCCCCCCCCTTCAATAAACACAACAAAGATCTTTTGCATTCTTGTTAATTCATTGGTGTTCACTGCAAAACAATTACATACAAGATTCTGAGAATTTTAGGTGGAGTTCAATGTTCCCATCTGGAAAGAGGTCACTGGGATGGTGTGTTTATGTTAAATTATGTTATAAACAATGGAAGTCTCAGCTTAGACCAAACAAATGAAGAAAGCTGAATTTATATAACAGCATGGAAACAGAACATGAAGAAAAGGAGCACTGAGAAGAAATGTTTCCGAAAAACAAATTAATTTTTAAACTGTTTGCTTACTATTACTCTTAGATTCTTGCCAAGTCCTTCAAGTTCTTAAAAGGCTCATCTAATACTTTTTTACGGATATAGCAATTTTTTGTCTTCTTTGTTAATGTTGATAGCACTTTGTCAAGAATGAGGAAATAACCCCAGCAACCAGTTTTGAGACAGAAAATAGTCACCTTCTTCATATTTGGTACTGAATTACTACCTTTTGCCTTTGCTAAGGCAAACGTTCTTTTTCATCTTCTGTGGCGTGGACACAATTTTTGTCTGAATGTGCTTTGATTCAGTCCCAGTTTGTTACAGATGAACAGGCACATACTGTTTTCTGTTGGTAAGGGCTTATATTAAGTAGTACCTGAACGTGTGTGCTTTACATAGCATAATACTCAGTAGTGGGATTATTTTTTATACTCCCTTTTAATTTACTTGAGTATGTAAAGAATATATAATATTGTAGGAAACTTACACAAATCTTAAAGCAGTCATCTTGTTTTGCTGATCATATTGAAGGTCAGAGCACAGAAAGAATGAAATTTTAAAAAGCCACAAACCTGTTTATTTGCTCTTAGAGTACCTGTTTCCTTCTTCTCCTAATGTAATTTTCTTCCTACTTTCTTTCATAGTCACACAGATGTTTATATATGCTCTATAAGGAATAAAGCAGTATGATATTACACCCTCAAATAAGGACCCTGCAGATCCACCTACACCGAAATTACTCCCAAATTAATTTCCTTGGCGAGGGATGCTGTATATTGCAGTGAATGCTTGTGTGTTTTTATTGGCGTGCATTTGAGATTGGCATTCTCAGGGCAGCCAATTTCCAGTTCTCTTTGGGTCGTGAAAAAGACTTCTTGTGCTTTCTTCCATGAGCACTATAAATAATGAAATTTCTGTATTTGTCCCTTCCTCGTAGGGACCGAGAGCAGCAGCAGCAGCCGTGTTGTGGCAGGAATTGCCATTTGGGATCCTGCTGGCAAATAAATACCGTGGAGCAAAAAGGTGTCATTACAATGACTTGTTTTGCCCAGGTCGTGAAAGGCTGTGATTCATTAGCACCAAATATGCTACAGACTATAACTGCTGCAGCCTGAAGTTTTACAAAAATGGAAAGGCAAGAAGAAAATGGATTTTAAGAAGAAGGAGGGGGGGGAGGAGAGAAAGTCCCTCTAGCATCAGTTGAGGATATTCATTTTCACTTGACATTGATAAAATGAATATGCAGTAAAAATGAATATGCAATAAAGAGAAGTTATGTAAAAATTGCTATAGAGATGAATATTAGGAATAGCCAATATTCATAAACCTTTGCATAGGATTATTTTATGTCCTTTATGATTGTTCTTTCACTGTGTCTTCCAGTCATAAGCACCTCAGTTTAGGAAAAAGATGTGTCATAGGATTTGTGACAGGTTTATGGCAATCAAAAAGTGTGTAAGTTTTACCTTTTTTTTTTCGGAAAATATATTGCTTTTAAACTTGTGCTATGGAAAGAATCTTGGGTATTTTGGCTTGGTTCAGTAAAGGCAGTTCTTCAAGTATGGGGGCACAATCAGGATATGAAGATTTTCTTATGAATGAATTTTCTTCTTCCCATTTACATCAACCCTTCAGATCCCTAAAACTTCTTTTAACAAAGGGCAGGAGGATAATAATTACAGGTTATATGGTGGTTTTGTTTAGACAAGCAGGAGAATATGTTTTTGCATCCCTCCCATCTTACATTTGGATTAACTTTAGGTTCTGGAGCTTTCTCATTGTTTCAGCATATTTAATTTGCTCTCTCAGTAAATTTTGTTGACACTTTTTGCTTGCTGTAATTTAGGATTTCAAGTTCACCTTGAGCTAGGGCTGCATACCAATGGAGGAAATCTTCCCACATTCTAGTTTTAATTTTTGGTAGAAGGTGTATTTGCAAGCAGGTTTCGTGTTCTTGTGCAGGATATCAGCTCTACAGCCTTGTGCATGCCATGGTTTTTATAAGGATTTTTAGCAAGAAGTGTTTGAAATGTTTGCTTTCTCGTTTTTCCTTCTGATGGTGCTTTGCTCTAACCTGGAAGTTGTCTTATGCTTGCCAGAGGTTTTTTGCAGTATAGGTGCAATCTGTGAAGAATATATAACATTTCCAATAAAAGTAATTCTTATGTCAAGACATGGCGATGTTACAGATTGTAAATTTTGACTTTGCTGCCAATCTCTGCTATATTTTCCTTGCTGCTCTGTGCAATCCTCTATTGAGCAAAATATGGTTGTTGTTATTCTTTAAATAGTATGAGGACATAATTTCAGTAGCAGAAGGGTAAAAATGTCTCAGTTTCTCTTTCTTATTGTGTTTTTGACTCATTCCACTCTGCAGTGTTTTTTACTCTGTAACAAAGGTGGCACTGCCTGGTAAATGTAGTACCTTATTAGAATCTCATTAGCATTCTTTTTTAATGTGTTCTGCAATTCAAGTATCAGAGGGGAGCTCCCTTGCCCAATTAATGTCATTGCTTACCTGAAGACTGTTGCAACACAGAGTGGTTTTATTTATTTGGTCATAACTGCCTTGGCAGCTGAGAGCCCCAGACCTGTGCTAGGTGTGAGAATCTTTCCAGTACTGGACTTTTCTTGAATATTTTTGTTGACCTTCACTTTCCCCATGCCCAGTGCAGAGGTTCCCATAAGATAAAGGTGATGGAGCCTGGGCAGCTCCTTTGCTGTCGAGACCCTTTTGCCGTTCAGGTCCAGCAGAGGGACGTCTCGAGGTCCAGGGAGGCAGAGGGGCACGCCCCATGGAAGAGACTGTTGAGTTCTATGGCTTAAAAATGGCTTACCATTGATTTTATAGGGGTTTTTTTGTTGTTTGGTTTTTTTGTTTGTTTTGTTTTGTTGTTTGGTTTGGTTTTTTTTTTTTTGTTTTTTTACTATAGAGACTGTATGAGGAATATCAAGCCATGAACTCAGTTTTATAGCAGTATTAGCTTAACGTAATCAGTCGGAAATGAAGCTGCACATCCCCTTCCCCTTCACTGGAGACTGTTGGGCAAAGTGCAAAGGACTGTGGGAGGATGAAGATGAACTTTCCTCTTACTAAACCCATGCCCAATGTTGTAACTGTGTAGTACAAGTGAGGGAGTTCCTGAAGCTGAGCTCATTCTGACGAGCTGTTCATGATGCCTTGGAGAGGCTGCCCTGGAGCAGAGGCTGGGCAGAGTGAAAGGATAAAGGGCAGGGATTTATGGAAAGGCCTTCCCGGGGCGCACCTTGGGCAGTGCAGGAGTCTCACAGAGGCTGCACCCAGGATGGACACAGCCACACGTTTTTGGGACAGATAGAAGTTCTGTCCATTTGCATATCAGAGGTTAATTGTCCAATTCCAGCTTCAGGCAGTGCAGTCCCATTCTCTCAGTTTGCTCCCCCAACTCACTTTTGTTTCCATTTCTTGGGGCCTGAGGCAGTGAGATGTCTTTGATTCTCAGGCCTGGAGAGGAATTGCTGTGTCTGACCAAAATGGGAAAAGCAGTAGCTCACACTCTGTATGGAGCTCAGAGTTAACACTAAAGAACTGCAGGATTACAAATCTATGAAAATATAAAAGCTAAAATCCCAAGGCATCATTCAAAGCAGAGAGTCACTCAGTGCCGGCACCGCAGCCCACGGTGCCTCGCTCCCAGCTGATGGGGCACTTGTGATTTATCAGCAGCTCTGAGACACCCAATGGATTTAAATTCTGCCTGGTGCAATTCTGCCTTGGAGCACAACCTCAATGAAGTCAGCTTCAGGTCTATAACAGCACAAATATAAATCATGTGTCTCCCCAAAACACGCCCAAACGTTGGCTAGCAATTAAAGTTTGCGTGGAGATGGGTGTGCCTAACCATCCACACAAGCTGTTTTATAGTTTCATATGTTTAGTGCATTTCCATTATTTAAAATTTAAGCTCTACATCTAGTTTGGGGAGAGTGTGCACAGTCCTCATTTAAATTGGTAAGGATGCATATTTCAGATGCATTTTCAGAATTGCATGACTGCTAATTTTAGGAGAGAGGTAAATGCCTAAATTCCTTTGAGGACCTGAGAAGAACTATTCTTTTTTTTTCTTTTTTTTTTTCTTGAGTCTTTTACTGCTTTTATGAAAATTCAAAACTTACTGGAATTTTCCTCTTGAGCTAAGAAAGTCTCAAGCTTTTTAAAATTGAAAGAAAAGTTAGGAAGGCACTTTTCCCATTACCTAAGAATTAATATTTTATTTATATTACTTGCATGAAGTGTGTCTCCATCAGTCTGAGATCTATGGTCAAGTGTATTCTTTCCATTTAACTGCAAGATTTCAAGATTCTCTGGGGATGTGATATCCAATATTTCTATTAAAAGAGAGCACACGCAATAGAGTCTGACTTCCCTAAGGAGAAAAGAATGAAGTCTGCCCAGATTGCTGTGTAGATTCAAAAGCACAAGGGGCAGGAGGAGGGAGATGTGAGGTTGATGTTCAGTTAGGAGCAGGACTTGGTGACACTGGTGACCTTCAGCGTGGGGTCACTGCTGCTGGGGAGGTGACCTGCAGAGGTGACCGATTTCAGAGTTACAGCAGAGAGTCGTGTAGATCCTTGAGTTTCCAGCCTGTGGAGACTCGGGATTTTCTGGCTGCACTTTGGCCAGCGCCCCTCTTTGTGCTCTGCTGAAGCACCAAGTTTCTCTCAAGCACACCTGGATTTGTGTGGGTGCAGTCAGGACATGGTTTTTTGTCTCTGAGGGGTTGGTTTGACAGATACCTGCATCTGAGTCGTGTTCCACATTGGTACAGCATTACATTTAACACTGGTTAAAATTTGACAGATATAAAGGCAAACCTTGTGACAGAAAGCCAGTAAGCAATATAAAAGGGTGAATTACTTCCCAAAATTTTAAACTAATACATGTCTTTGTGTTGCATCAGAATTTATCACGGATGTGGTGAAGTAGGAATTGGTAGTTGAAGCTTCTGGGTAGCATCTCCATGAACTGTTTCCAGCTTTTAGGTGGGGACAAGCAACATGTGTTTCTATGAAATTTTCACGCCAAGTTCCTTCTTTGCTACCAGAAGGAGAGAATGAAACTAATTTATAGCAGTCTTCACTGGCTTTAGTTAATGGCATAGGTGAGATTATGGAATTAAGCCAATGGAGCAGTGTTTCACCAGACAAGATTTAGTGAAATGTTGGAAAGTTAGTAAACAGTAATGAATGTTTGGATAGCTTGGATTGAGTGCAATGCTCTTTCTTGCAGGTTTGATAGTTTCTGAATCCTAACAGTTAAAAAATAATACAATTAATTGTCAATTATTTCTTGTGCAGCTATAATTATCACTTTGTTAAAAATGAGCTAGTGTTTCTTCTGAAATTAGGATCTTGCTAAAGATTATAGAAACTCTTCAGACTGAAATTCATTTGAAACAGAAAATTCAATGTAAGCTGCATATGATTGAAGATGAGAAATTTTTTCCCAAGCTCCTTTTGTCTGATATAAATGTGCCGATTTCTGTGAAACAAGTATTTTAAAGTGCTAGCTCTTTGATACTCATCTTGTGAGCACTTTTCAATCTGACTTTATTTTCCCATCAATAATGTATTCCGTGCTGTTTGGAAACTGCATGCAGCTGGCAACACCACTTTGAAATATCCTTATATTAAAATGTAGCACATAATGATAAAGGGAACTACAGAGATGTTAATTCTTGGTTTAACTGTGCCAAAAATTAGTGACTAGAAGTTGGAATGTAATGAGAGGGGCTTTGAAACAAATGTGATAAAATGATGATGGGTTTGGCCTTTGCTGCAAGGGCACCTGTGTCGATGTCACCACTGAAAGGGCTCGATCGATCCTAAATTAGCCTTGTCTTGCCCAGGTCCACAGGCTGTTGCCCTTATTTTTTATGAAGAACAAAGGTTTTACAGTAGAGTCAACTTTTCACGTTCATGACAAATAGTAAAACACTGGCATAAGCTCTGTGGCCTTAACTGTGGAACTGGGAGAAAAATTCAAATAAAATATCACTGTAAGATTTTAATAGTGTCAAAATAACCTGCTTTTCACGTCTTTTTGAGTAATGAACTAAGTTGAAACGGCCATAGAAAAGGTCAGTCAGGACTATTAACATCTGGTGGAGTCTTTAGAAACAAAAATAAATAAGAGACCTGAGGGGTGGGCGGGCAGCCCCGGGCATCACCAGCCTGACCGTCTGGATGTGATGCAGCTTTTTGGGATTTAGCCACAGCCAGAAAGAAACTGGGCAAAATGGGCCTGGTGCCTTCACAGCCTCTGGTGTGCCCTGCCAAGGAAAATGAAGCTGTTTGGTAAAGACGTGATAGGTAAAAGCTGAGCTCAAAATAAATGAATTAATTTGGTGGAAAGTGATTAAGAACCACATGGATCTGGAGGGGGTTCATCAGTGGGAATTGGGCTAATTTGGTGGAAGGAGCATTTCTTCAGCGGGCACTGCTGGAGTCAGAGGAGGGCACAGCCTAATACTTCTGAATTAATAATGTCTGAAAACAGGTTTGAAATCCCAGGTGGTTTCTCAAATTAGTCTTTTGTTTAAACAAGGTAAAAAAAAAAAAAGTATTTTGATGTGAGAGCTGACCGCTAGGGAATCAGAGTAGGAAATAAGTATTCCCAAAATGATGTAGGCTGGGTTTATGTACATCTATATCAAAAATATTTTTAAAAAATAATTCACAGAGCTAAATTGTGACTTGATTTCAGAATGCTGATTAATTTGGTGCTCAGTGTACATTTCCCAACAAAGGTTAATGAATCTCTTGAACTAATGAACTTTTCTTAATTAATAGAAGTTTCAATTTTCTCAGAGCAAGGGCATTGGAGAAGAGAGCAATGAATATCACCCAAACAAGAGCAATGAATAACACACAAATAAGCACATACTGTTGTTTTTGTCAAATAAAATACAGAGAGCATGGAGTTCTTTTGCTGCCTCCATACGAGACATTGCTTTTCAGACTCCAAATTCACTTCCTGGTGAAATTATTAGGCTCAAGTCAAGTGGCTGGAGTAGAGCTTGTGGTCCCCAGAGGGCAGATCCTTCAGGTCTCCTCTGTGTTCCACAGCCCAAGGCGAGCAAAGTTTTCAAGAGTGCAAGATGCACATATGGCTCCCAACAAGGGAAATTTGATTTCCTCCGTCATTATGTTAAATTACTTAATAGAGTAGAAAGGATTGGATACATCATTTCTATTTATAAAAGTAATAGTTATGCTTTTATTCTGCTAAGTGGCTGCTTGGGATTGCCAAAGATGATTTGTAAAATCGGAAGCCAGCGCTTAACTACGCAGATTTTGAGAGGTTAGCAGGACTACATGTTCCATCCTCTTTCTGAAGTGGGAAATTTATTGGGCTCATACAGAAAAGGGAAGAAACTGGGTGTGAGGGAGAGTGGGGAGGAATTGCAGCTGTTGTGAAGGATCAGTCAGAAGGATGTTCTACCCTAGAGGGTTGCTTCTGAAGCACGTTCTAAGCCACCCTGTGTTTGGGGAGTGCTGGCTGCTTTCTGAGAGCCTCAGATGCAGTTTCAAGAGTCCCTTTTTGTTTTGGCTCATGGATAGGGGAGCTGAGAGATCCCCTTCCTTTATTTCTTTCTTTAAATTGTCTTCCCGTTTCTCAGGAGGAGCTTTTAAGTAAGTCCATGATGCTTCATGGCGCTTGAGTATCCACAGGCAGCCCTGGCCAGAGTTATCCTGGATGTGCAGGATTATGATGAATATGGAAAGAAATCAGGATGATGATGAATATGGAAAGAAATCTCTGTCTCTCTGCTCTTGCCTGCTCGTCTGGCCAGAGCTGAGGGGCTGCAGGAGAGGAAGTAAACTCCTGGCAGCACAGAGCTAGGAAAGGGCTTGCCAGGAATAACAGGGAAACTACATCTGTTTCCATTGCAAGGCTGAGCAGCTTCCTGGGACTTCACTGATACTGAAATAATTTTACAGAATCTTTTAAATCCTTCAGTTTATTTTAATAGAGAAAATCCCTTCTAGGTTCTAGTATGACATGTATTTTGGTAAAACGCTTTTATATGCTTTAAAATTTTGGTACTAAACAAAATGAACTCAATAAATTATCCTATAACCAAAATAAATAATCCGTTAGTTTACATAGACAATGTTAAGCAATTATTTAGCTTACACAAGAGCCATTAGGCAAACACATTTATGGGAATTTGTGTCTGTGTTCTCTTTTTTGTTCACTTTTAAACTAGTTGTTTTTTTTTTTTAATATTTACTGTCCAAAGTATCGACAGACCTACACTATGAATTACGCTTGTATTAAGTAACATCTTAAAGCTTATTTATTCTTCTACCCGTCTCACTATTGCGTAGGGCTTTCAAAGCCACTTCTGAAGAGTTTATGTAGAGTTAGAGTAACTTAGGAGAAAAATTCAGATTATAAGTATTGTCTAAAGAGCAATGTGTAAGACTGGCTCTTCTTGCAGGAAAGGAACCCTACCCTAAAATTTTATATGTGTGTTTAAAATGACAAACATTCTTTTAAAAAGATAAGACTGCAATAGTTAACAATGTGCTAGCAGCAATGTAATGAAAATGGAGCTGGACTCTTTGTTTTGCATTTATTGGCACTGTTGTGCTTCTAGTCCCAGTTCCAGGAACCGTGCTCTTGTCGAAGTTTCATGTCTCAAATTAACCCTGCAAAGACACACAGAGTGGAAGGGAAACCCGCTATGCTTGTGTAACTATAATAACTCATCTCTCAGGGAGACAAAGACCTTACTGAGCATGGCTTTAATGCCCAGCCTTTGGTGCAATCACAGTTCCTGGTGCAGCAGGGGCAGCACAGCCCCACGCAGGCTGCAGGTCCTGGGCAGGATGCGCTGAGCAGCTGCCGGAGGGGCGGCACAGGCAGGCACAGCAATGAAATGCTGCCTCTCAGGGGCAAGCTGGAAAATAAAGCAGCTTTGGAGTGAGAGCTTTGGAGTGAGAGTGCCCTGGAAAGGGGAGTGTGCGGGTGTGCAACGTGCACAGCGAGCATCGGGAAAAATCAGTGCCAGGGAGCGAGTCAGTGCCCCAGCTCCTCATGCTGCTTTCAGGACACTTAGGTGTGGGGACAAGCAGTAAAAAGACTAAATGTTTTCTACTCTATTGAAGGCCAGAGTGTCTTAAGAGGTTGAAAAACATGTAACTTCTGTGAGGGCTGAAAAGCGTCTCCTTGCAAGCCCCTGTTTTTCTCCCCAGCATTTATGGGAAATCAGGCATGTGATGATTAATCCCTGTGTTACATTGATTGAGCTGTTTGTACAAACTCGGCTCTGTTAATATACAGCTCCATCTGTAGAGAATACAGGATATTCAGGCACTACAATGGAACAATCAAGAAAAGCGGCTCCCATTCTTCCTGGGAGAGTGCTACAAGAACAAAGTACAAAAGTAAGCAAATGAAAATGTTACCTAAATATCAAGTGAAAATATTCCTTTAGTGCTTTTATGAGACTTTGTTCAAAAATCCAGTCTCTCTAACATTCAGAAGTTTATTTTTGTTTTGAAAATAAAATCTGGTTTGCCACACTCATTTTTAACTTGTGTAAATATTTGCTTGTATTTTCATATTCAACTGCGTGGTATTTCTTTTTTCCACTATCACAGATGTAGGCAATTTTCTCTCCCTTCCCCCCAGCATTTTTTTGGCAGCTAATGAATGCAGTCCTTTGGATCTCATCTGATCTTTGGCAGGATATCTGGAATTGATGTCCTAGGATGTGTGTAGCTAACTCAGTAATGATGTTACAGGAAAACTAAACACTCCAAGCCACAAAGCTCTATTCAGCAATTTTATCTCTGATCCAGAGGCAAACTAAACCCCACTGTAGTCCTGTGAATCACAAACTGAATATTCAGTAATGCACACAGAGAGCCAAAGGAATGAGAGGGTGATCCTCCATGGAAAGCATAATACCAGCAAGTCAGAGTGCTTGGGCTCCTTGTCAGGGGATTGCTCTGGATTCTTGAACAAGTTGCTTAATTGTCTCTCCATTGTCCCGAAAAAGAAGTATAACCATGTAATGCAAAGTCTTGTTGGTAGATGGGTTTGTATCCCTGTTCAGTATCAAGATCCCGCTGTAAAGTCAGTTTGCATTTCACCTGCTTAAAGCTAATTCCTGCCTCTGTGCGAGTGAGGCAGCGATTCCATCCAGGATTTATCCAGGATGCCACCAGGTGCCAGGAGCTATCACACAGCGCCTGAGCTGATGTGAGACAGGTGGAGGACTCTGTCACTCTCCTCATCTCTTTGGAATAATTCATTAAATACTTCTACCTGTGTCAGTTACAGGTAAAACCTACGGTGGAATTACTTGTCTCTGTTCTTGTTAATCCCTTGCCTGTCAGCTCTCATCAGGCATTACATTCTGCCTGCCTTAGCAATTTCCAACATGCAAATTCTCTGGCTGATGAAGGGCTGCTAGACTGTCTCATATAGGTGTACATTATGGATTTGGGCGTCACATATTAATCTTATAGTGGTATTTCTCTTTGTAGTTTGGACACTTTCTAGCATAATTTGTAGCAGCAAATAATTGAAATTTTTTTTTTTTTTTTCCCATGGAATTAGACATTTGTATATCGGTTTCTACTGACACATCAAAAAGTCAAAATTTCAGTTGCAGTGGATGAAAGGGTCTCCAGCACAACTTGGGAGGTGTATAATGCTGGAATACGTTTTTCATGGAGGTGACTGCATTTGCAGTAGCAGCCCTAATGCTTTCCTGAAATGCAGCTACCCCGAGCCTGAGCACCAGCAGGCATTTCCGTGCTAAACCTTTGTGTAAAATGGCAAGTCAAAAAGCTGAAGTGTTGTATGTCTGCATCTACCTGCTGTAAGAGGACAGAGACTGCAGTTATGTCTTTAAGTTTCAGCTAGGACAGATAACATCAACTTCCAAAGGTACATCTTGTTCCTGATCCTGTTAAAATGTTTCATTTACACGTATTTAGGTTACTGCACTGGCTTAATTCTGGCTCAGTATATTCCTGTTAAAATGTTTCATTTACACGTATTTAGGTTACTGCACTGGCTTAATTCTGGCTCAGTATATTCCTGTTAAAATGTTTCATTTACACGTATTTAGGTTACTGCACTGGCTTAATTCTGGCTCAGTATATTCCCTTGTCTTAGAGAAGAGAGCAAACCATTAGATTAATTTTATCTGTCATATAATTTGCTGATAAAACAGTGTGCTGTGTATTATAATATTTTCTGTAAAGATGGGATGGTAATTCAGCCACTCATGGACACTAATTCAGCTCAAATAACTTTTCCATCTTGACCAGTGAAATGGAGGCATTTGAGTGTTGCCTTTGTTCATACTGAGCACCATTCTCCTCCCAAATAATCGTGTTGGACTCAAGGCAAATGCTGACTGCAAAGACAAAACCCAGAGATTGCTGAGGGACCTGCATTCTGCAGGGCTGGAATCTGCACTTCCAAACTGATTAGATGAGTATGTTCCCTATCTGGAAATTGTTCAAGTACTTGCAGTCAGGGGAGGTTTTATCCAACACCATTTGTTTCAGATGTCTGCCTGTTAATGTTTAAACATTTTTTTGCTGTATTTGGAAAACTCTATATCTTGACTAGGCACTAAAATTTCACTCCTCCATATGACTTGTATCTGCACAGCTTCTCTGTTTCACTCCACTTCCAGCCCAAAATAACCTTCCTGTAAATTCCTTTGAATACACAAATCTTTCACCAGCTGAAGCTTTAGAAACTAGTCATCCCAGGAAGGATGGGATTTCATCCCTGGCGAGAGCCAATATTGCACATACATGTTCAAAGAGCAGCTTATTCCTGTCTCTGTGAGATCATTCCATTTGATTGCTGTAGAGAGACATGATTACTGCACACAGTTACACGGCAAAGGGAACAATTCTGGGGCAAAGGCTGTGTCACAGAGCCCCAGAGGTTTTGCAGTGGTTTTAATTTAGTAATGTGTGTTTTAGGTGGTGGTAGAGGGGAGCTGGTAATCAGTGTCCTTACAAATTACCTGCAGCCACTCATGGATTGGGTGATAGAAAAATTGGAAGTGTAATGTTGCATCTCCAAGCTTAACACGGAGTGGGGAACAGCAAAATGTGAAATATGACGTGTGGTGGACTGGCAATGAATGGAATGCTTTAAAAATAATATAGAAAAATCTTGTCCCATTCTCCCCAAAAAACCACATAAACCCATGGCCTACCCCAGCCCTAACAACTAAACTCAAGTTATTTATCACTGAGGAAGGCTGTAATATTTCTGAGCTAAATTATGAATTCTGAAGCTGTCAGTTTGTCCCAGTGCTGGAAGCCCAGAGGACTTGCCGAAAGTAGTCTTGTCCACATAATTAGGTTTTTAATGTAAAATCAGACCTTGGTGGATTTTTTTTTCTTTCTTTCATAGGGTTGCAGCTGTGTAAGAGTGTTTTGATAAGTGTGAGTGAGCAGGAGCACATTTGCAGTCCAGTTCGTGGGCTGGAACCAGTGTCAAAGGGAACATTTGCATCTCTTCCTCCAGCCACCCCTTTTGGCTGCTCTCTGGCCACTGGTGCCAAATAAATGTACAAATCCTGTCAGCCCCTTCAGGCCATTCAATACCTTAATTTGTTTTTGTTAAATAATCTCTAGTTATTCTAGGTCTACCAACATTTTTTTGCATGAGTTTGATGCTCATACACTTATTTCCTGGATGTTAAGCAGAGCCTTTTTACTGTTTAATTGAATTCTGTGTGTACTTTGCTTAAAAAGAGAAGAATGCTTTGGGGGGTGGAGTTTTTGGTTTTGGGGTTTTTTTTGTGTATAAGATTTCCCACAATTCTGAGAGCTGCCAGTAACCAACACCTTGTTTGGTTCCTGGCTATGCTGCTTCTTTCGTAAAACGTGTTTAGTTCCACTTTTCTAGTTCTGGTGTTTAAATGCTGGTTTAAATTGTCCTTGCTGCTTTTATCTTTCTTCCAGTGAGAGCAGAACGTGGGCAGTGGAGCTCGAGGCAGCGCTGTTCTGTGAGTTAAAGCTACTGGAAAAAATTCAGGGCCAGGGAAACAAGAGTCTTCCTTCCAGTCCTGTGTGTCACAAAGGCTTAGGAAAGGGTTGGATGGCCACAAGCAGCACAAGAGATGGGCAGCAGTGGGTAGCTTGAGATACAGGAGGGGAAGGTAGGTCTGCAGGAGCATCAGGAGGGTTGACAAGGCTTCTCTAAGCCACAAACTCAACTTGCTGTTTGCTCCTGTGCTTCTGTGTTGAACTTTAGAGTTCTGAGCTGTTGGAATGCCTTTTGAGTAACTGGAGTGCCAGCTGGAAAGCATTCCTCCTGCTCATCTCCTCTCAGAGCAGTGATAGATGGGGGGATTAAATTATAGATGTGTTTTGGAAATATTCAAATTACAATGGAAATAGGTTTATTACTTCTATGCATGCTTTTAATAAAAGCTGTTGGAAATTATAAAGCTCTGTCTTTTCATGCAATTGTGTGTCTGTGGGTATTCCAGAGGGAAGGCTGTCTCTGGGAAAAGGTATCAGAGTATGAATACTGCTGAATGATTCATTTATAAGTTGCTTTATTTAGTTAGGAGTTTTTCTGTTGTACTTCCCTCCATAATACCTAAACATTTCCATGCTGTAATAGGCTCATATTCTTAGAACCTTTGGGAAGGTGTGCAGTCGCTTTGATCTCAGGGGCTGGACAGCGACAAATGAAGCATAGCAGACTTCCTTAAGTAGCTTTAGGATTCATGTGGAAGTGGGGCAGGGATATCTGTGTTTGTTCAGGGCTGTTCCCAAAGGACAGCCTTTTCTGGGTGCACGTGGACATGGCACAAAGGAGACTTCTGCTTAAAGCCACTGAGAATCTGGGAGTTCTCCTGCTGCGCTTGCAGAGATCTGGCATGTCTGAGTTTGTGTGTTTAACTTAAGATGAGCACTTCAATTCTTTGTGTGGGTTGAGGAACAGTAAGCAATAAATGGTATGATTGACCCACTTTAATAAATTGCCCGTTGAAATAATTAATTTCTGTATGTAGAGTATTTCTTTTACGCTACATAAAAATCTCTTGTGTGGGCTTCATGGATTTGTCCCAAGAAAATATTTATTGTACCCTGAGCTATGTGATGTGTCCTGATTGTTGAAATTTCTTGTTCTTGGTGGCAGAGAATAATGATATTTGTGGGTTTGGTTGTTTGTTTTTTGTTTTTTCAGTTTTTTGTGTTTTTTTTTTTCTTAAGAATCCCCAGCATTATTCTTAACAGAAAAGAACAAGGAGTTCCACACGTTCATTGCAGTGCTTCCCACAGTACCTACTATGTGTGCTATGAGCTACTGAATATTGAAATTCTTCTCTTTACTTCCAAGATTTTACAAAATATTTTTCCCCCCTTAAACTTGTTTTCAGAGAGAAGAAAAATATGCTTAAACTTGTGTCTTAAATGTGATCCAATATAGTCTCTTTTTGCTGTAATTTACATGGAGCTTAGATGGCTTAACAAACAACTTTTTTTTGGGTCAGCTACATGATGCTGATGCAGCATAACACGCTTTTCTGCAGCAGTTACCTTAATTAATAGAGCTTCTGCATGCTTTCTGTGAAGTCCTGGATACCAGGTTTAGAAAAACATCCTGATTCTTTAACCTTTATGATCAGAAGGATCAAGAGGAAAACAAACTGCTTAAAATGAAAAGCAGTCAAAACGGTTTTTAAAAACTAATTTTAGAATATGAATATATGCATTATTATAGAGCTGGAAACACAGGGAGAGGAGGAACCTCAGTCTGCAGTTTTTCTGGGAGTCTGCACTTGGAGATGAACAAGACATTTCATTGAAATTTGCTTGTATTTTCCAAAGAAACAAATCTATCTGTTTGTGTCATTGTCTGTTAAGAAAATGCTACCGTGAGGAATATTTGATGCAATATATTCCTATTTATTTGTATCTGTGTGACATTTTGTTAAACATAAAAGCAAATGGGAAAATAAGGTGCATCGGGGGGTGTTATGGCTGAGAGGGAAGTTTATCACTAAGCTGTCATTGACAACTGAAAGAATTCATAGACTCAAGTGTCACACGATAACACATTGCTAACAGCAACTTATTTAAGTGTATCATTCAGAATTTAATCTATGTGCTACCTTCAAGGTTAGTAGCTAGAGGATACTTGGGATCAAAGAAGGCAGGGTATGAAAGAATCTGTTAGAGTCTAAGCCGAGTGCTTAACTTAAATGTTGAAATGGGTTTCCTGCTTGTGTTCAGCTCTGAGCCTGTGGTAGTGTTTTGGTCACCCAGAAAACAGTCCTGTTCTTGAGGACGAGGCGTGGTGGGCATGCTCATCATCGAGAAAATGATGCATGGGGTCAGCTGAGCTTTGTCTGCGAGAACAACCGAATCCCAGCATCTCGGAGAAATATCATTATACTCCCTCATAAGAATTTGCTGACAAAGTCAAACATGCCCGGTGGTTCCAGGTATGGGTTCAAAGGAGGCCTGTAAAGAGTGCCTTCCTTTAAAAGTGTCTTGTGGAGCTTCTGGAAAGGAACAGGAGGGGATGAGGAAGAACTTGAGAAAATTTCAGTTTGTTCATTGAGTTGTGACCTGGAGTAAGAAGTAAAACTTCTGTAATTGCAGTAGAAAATTAAAATAATTGAGATAATTGAACCAATTAGGTGATTCTGACTTGAACTTCAGTGGTGGCGTGTGGAGGGAATTCTCTGAGGGGGAGAGGAGAAAGGGTTCGTGGCAAATCTGTCACCTCAAGCAGGACGTGGTGTCCTGTGACTTCCAATAACCAGTAGTTTTCTTCAGTTTTCATTTCGAGATGATCTGTAGGTGCCTCTCCTGAAATGAAGAAGTCTATTGATGGACTGATGTCAAAAGCATGGAGTTAACGCACTCCCCTCTTGCCTAAAACACCCTGTCCTTCGCATGGGACTTATATTACTGCCCAGCAAGCTGGAATCCACGCTTCCAAATGCATTCCTCACCATTTATAGCTTTTGATGCAGTGCCCAAAGCTTGATTTGTCACATTGGGATGATTCCATGTCAAGTGCCATGAATCAAATTATTTTCTAACACAATGGCTTTAGCACCTCTTCTGCTGTGATGAATGGTTGTGCAGAGGCACTGAAATAAACGCTCCAGAGCAGCAAGGTTTATCCCATGTTTCCAATAAAACCTGCCCACTTGTCCACTCTTCACTCAGCTAGAGAGCAGTACAGGAAATTGTTTTCCTTTGTGGTGAATCCACATCGCTGTGCACCGTGAGCTCTTTGGAATTAACTGGGGCTGGGAAACAAATGTCCCTGAGAGTGCAGGGCAGGGAGCTCAGGGAGGCTCCTGGGAGCTGCTGCCCCATTCCAGTGCTCTCAGGAGAGTGCAGGAAAACCCAGCTGCAAACCCTGAAAAGCCTGCTGGACTTGTCATCAATTTTTAAGCCTCTGTGCATGTCACTCCCTGTGTTTTGTAATTCTTTCAAAAGGTAACGATATGTGCAGGGTTTGAAGCTTGCAATCTGAGTCTCTGTTTTGAGTGCAAGTTAACTTCTGGCAACTTTGCTGATGTGAAGGTTCTGGCTTTCCTGTGAAACAAGAATTAACCTATTCATATGTTTTTTTGGATTTTTTTTACTTGTTTAAAAATCAGAGAAATAAGAACAGCAGCTTTCTGAAAGGCCTTTCAGTTGAGTACCTTAAAGCATATCATGAAATATAAATTATTTTCCCTTTCCATCCATTATAATCCATTTGTTGATGGAGTTATTGAATCACATTGCAGTATTCCGGAGAATGTAGCTCACGAGGGAGAGAAAAAAGCCCCTGAGACACGAGTGGGACATTTTAGAGACATTCTGCATTTTGTGAAAAAGGAGACACACACACATATGACAACACTGACATGCATGAGCAAATTTTAAAATAATTGTACCTGCATTTGCTTCAAGAGTCTGTGATGGTCTTTTCTCAAATCAAAAGCTTTGTCATTCAAATGATGTTTTTTGTCCTTATAAAATGCTAGAATAAAAAACCAAGGGCTGTATTGACAGTAAACTGGGGCTGCTTTCTAAGTGCTCCTTTGACTGCAGCAAACACCAGCATATTATTGACAGAACACTTTCTCTCCAGGTGAAGGTTCACCTTCATCCAGAACTTTATAGGACGTAGTTTCATACGGAAACTCTTCTCTTTTTATAAGTATAGTTTGATATTTTACAGAGGATGTTTTCTAGGCTATCAATTTGATACTTTTCCTTTGGATTGCATGTTACTAATGCATTGTAATTTCTCCAAAATGCTGTGGAAGGAGAGACCTCCTCCATGGTGGTTATCTGTATAAAATAGTAGCCTTCCGCTTCAGGTACTGTATTTTGCATTTAATTTGAAATCCCTGTGAGTTTTATTGAACTGCTGGAAACAATTTGGGCAGCTTGTGGAAGACAATATCAAGGCCCATAGATAGTGTGAGAGATGGGGTTGTTGCCTTTTTTTTACTTTCAAAAACACAGTGTCAGGGCTAAGGAGCCTCGTATTTAACTGGATCTGAAATGTTTTTATTCTCTAAATTGTAAACTCTACTGAAATTCCTGCATAGGGAAGGTTATAATTAATTAATTTCAGTATTTTTGCACACTGCAAACACCCTCATTATGAAGGAATTTAAGATAAACTTGAGATTTTAGTCTGTCTGTAAACATCAATAACTAAGTGGGTGTATAGATAAGAATAACTGCACTAATTCTGTTTGGTTTCTGACATAAAGATGTTTGGACCATTTGTGGACTAGTTCTCAGTGCCTTTGATTGTCCTCTGAGCAGCTGAGGGAGAGTCAAAGACAGCAACACTGAATAATTCCTGAACTATTACAGGATTTGTGGTCTTTCTAGGTCTTCACACTGAGAGAAGAAGTCTTAATCCAAAGTCTTGATTGGATCAGAATAGAAATTTTAAAAATCATGTAGCAGTGCAACAAATGTCCTAAAAGGCAATTCCTCTGCCTATTCCTATTTCAGTGTTGCTGATGTATGGTGGAGAGAATCAGACACAACTTATTGAAAGAACTACAATAGAAATTTCAAACTGAATAAATCTCTGAGAAAAATAATATTCACTTCATCATGCAACATTTATATTGCACTGCTATTTTACTGGAGACAAATTGAAGGGATGACTTATTAGATAAAAATTACTTGCACGCACTGTAATTGCAATAGGTTAAGAACCCATAAGAGCTATCCCAAATAATGGAAAGAAAATGTAATCATTTAGCTTCATGAACTCTTGTCCACACTTGGTATTTGGATATGGGCTGGAATTATTACCAGTCTTTTATGTTATTTTGTGTTGGGCTTTTTGGTAGACTCTTCTATCTAAGTTTATCTAAGACATATATTCTGTAATGAAGCTTATAAGAACAGTGAAACAGGGATCTCAGTAAACAGTTTTATAATATCACCTGTGGCATGCGGCTATTCACGCTCTTCCAAAGTCATCCATAGCATTTGCAATCCATTTTATGAGAAACATTAGGAAAAAATGCAATTTGAGCTGCTCAGCAACCTGCATGGCTTCCCCACACTGAAGTACACACTGAAGTATTGCAATGATGCTGGAATTGGGAAATCTTATTTCCTGATTTTAAATGCACTTGACTATTTCAAAACCCCATCTATTTACTGAGAAACTTTGAACTGAAATCTAGAATTTCTTATTCCTGCTTTAGTGTCTCAATCACAAAACTAAACCTAGACTTTTGGGCTTCAATTTTATTCATAATCAAGTTATGCTGACATTAATTTCCCAAGGGAGGCTCCAGATCCCCCAGTTCCGTGCACAGACTGGTATCATTATATCTTGCTCTCCATGTTCCATGGAGGGGTTTTCCGGAGTAATTTTTTAACAACCACTTCCAAAATGTTAATTCTACCTGCTGCAGCCAGCATTAGCAACTGCTGGATTGTGAACTCCTAGGAAAGCAGTAGAATGTAACAGTATTAATTAAGTCCTTCAAATGATGGCAATGAGTAGAGTGATAATGAGCAAACCCCTTCTACGTTCATTAGTTGCAGAAGAGTATATTTTTTATTACAGAACTGATTTTTTCATAGGAGCAGCCCATAATGTGATCGAAGTCTGAAGGTTCATTTGTATTAAATATGATAAAATTACATATAAAGCAGGTATGTGAATCACCATTCAAGGTTTCCCAGCTTTTTGACTTCCAATCAAAGCTGTATTGTTACTGTTACTGTCTCTGGTTGAGACAGACCTTCTGTTGTAGCACCCCCAGCAATGTGGCACTGGGATTTTGTCCATGGAGTGAGGACATAAGTACATTTCAAAGGAGGAAATAAACTAAACATTGATGCTCTTGCAGTAAAGGAAATAGGAACATATTAATGATGAAAAGAAAATCAAAGGCACTGCCTATGTGAGCCGAGTTCTGTGAAATGGAAAGTATAAATACTTTAGAAATTGGTGTGTAAAAATCTATACTCTGGATAGGAGGACAAAGTCGGACTCAGTGTGTGAATAATGCCAGTTTTACTGCCTGTTTCATAAGGAAAACTTAGTCTCTTTCTCTGTTTGTGACCACTATTTTCATTTCCATTTCATTTTTCTTCTTCTAACAAGAACCTATGCAGCCCCAAATTCTCATTTATTGAATCTGCAAAGTGGATGAAGAGTTCTTACCTTACCAGAATAGATTTAAAAACCCCCAAATCCAACCCCCCTCGAACTCGAATTGCTTTGATTTCATTACTATCACTTGAGGAAGGCGCTGCTAAGGGCTGCCATGCACTGATCATTTATTTTGCAGCTCCTTTTTAAGGCAGTGCAATATTTATAAAGCCTAAGGGCTGCCAGTCGTTCGGAATGCTCGGAAAGGGACTGCTCCCTCCGGGAACGCTGCTTTCCCCATGCAAGGGAGGACCTGCAGGCAGAAGGTACAGAATGATAATCAAACAAGGAGAGCTTTAGGAGTTGTGCTACGTGCAGGTAGGGACTGCAGAGCTGCCTGTGTGAGCTCAGACTTCCCAGACATGCTGGAATCCTTGGAAAGAGCTGAAGTGGCAAATCAGCCAATTTCCCTCATTTCTAGCTAAGATAAATCTCTCTGGATGACTTGTAATTCTCTCTGCTTATGAATGAGAGCTTTTAAGTTAAATGCATCCCTCCTGATAAGAAAAAAAGATTAGGAGACAATGACATCTGCTGGCATTGGAAAGAGAAGGCATCAAACCAGCACATCCTGACGAGGGGAGGGCTTTGCTTCCCAGCTTCATTCGGACTGTTCCATGAAGCTGGGAACCTATTAACCTATAGAACAACATGGGAAAAGGCACTTGGACTTACTTCTGTGCTCAGGAACACCAGGCACCTTCGGAAGCAGAGCCTGCTGGGTTCTGCTGGTCCAGACTCAGCCTGGGCAGGAGGAGGATGTTGCAGGGAGAGGAAATGACCAGGAAATGTCAGAAAATGTCCCAAGAGACACTTCTGCACTTACTTCTTTAGCCAAATTTTCTTCAAGAACTACATTGTCCTGGAAAAGCAGAAAAGAAAAAATGATAGTTTTGTTTTATTCCCTTGGTGTGATGGGATAGATCCCTTTTCAGGTATTTCTCTTGGAACTCTCCATTACTACTGAGCTACATGCAGTATACAGCATCTTCCCTCTGGTGATGTCCGAAATCTTTAAAAAATAAATGCATAAATTCTACCTGTTTGATTTTTGTTTCTTTTCCCCAAAGTTAGGGACTTCTTATCCAACATTTTCAGTCTCATTTGTTTGGGGATCACAAGACTGGATTGAAAATCATAACATTTGCATTGAATATTTTAGGAAGATTTTTCTGCATTTGCTTTACAGCTTTGATTAAGATTCATATACTAAATCCTTCTGCAATCTCTTAAATCTCCAAGTGTCATGTAATCACATCCCTCTAGCAGCAGAGATCTAAGGAAAATATTAAATAGGAGGTGTTATGAATTAAAAATTGAGATTTTTAGCACAGTAGGCACTGAAGAAAATGGAGCCATAGCTTTTTTTCAAGTATTTCTTTGGGGGCCCAAAAGCCAAATGAAAAGAAAGCCTAGACTTCAGCTGGGACTGCAGTGGGTCTTAATGCTTCCCTTGGATATGAAGTGGGAGAGAGAGGTGCTAAAGCAGTTTGGCTGCAGTGAAACAATGTCCCAATGTGTGTGTGGCCTCTGATTTGATCCCTCAGGCAGTACAAAGGGAAAGCCGATTACAACAGAGGCGGGAGGCTCCAAGTACTTCCTATTTAGTCTGTGTTGTCCACTTGGTGTTCATCTTTATTACAGCTTCTTTCTTGCCTTCTCCCACTTACCCTCAGCTCCAGAGTTTTCCTTACTAGCTGGTAACTGCTAAAATTCACCCTGATGGGTTTTCTTTGCTTTTCTGTTCTCTTTTGTTGACTATCCTTCAATTATTTTTTTTTTTTCCTCCAACTTGCTTCTCCTGTCCTAACCTGTGTACTGAAAGGAGAAATGTTCACAATGGGATATAATAACACAGATGTGAAGTCAAATGGATGCATTAGGATTATTGTTTCACTTCATGAGCAATTGCACTGTGCCATCAGGCTGGTTTTGTGTGGGAAATATCATTTACTTGTTTCCAAGTTGGGGAGTGTAAAACTCTTGTCTGTGATTCTCTGTCAGTCAGCTGTCATCCATCTCCCTCTGCAGTAGGCTTTGCTGTTGGTTTTGTTCTTTCTGGGGTTTCTGTTGGCGTGAATTTTGTTTATATTTTTGCTCCAAATCCAGCCTGGTCACTTAGCACACTGTAGCTGGGTTTGTAACAGAGGTGTGCTGGAGTACCACGAAAGGAATCAGAAAGATGGAAGCTTTCTAGGCCCAAATGCTTTGAAAGCTCCTCGGCAGAGAAGAAAAGAGTTGTTAGCATTCCTGGCACGCCTGGTGGAAATGCATTATATATTGTTGCCACGTCAGTTTGTAATATTGGTACATGGCTTCAGTGCCTTGCTTGGATTTGTAATTACATTTAAATAATTTAACTCCATTGCACCTCCATGTCTAGTGGAAATGTATGATTCCTTGGGAAGACGTTTCCTTTCAGATTGATCTAATGACTTCAGAAAATGCTGCTGCTATTAACGCTTGTTAACTATTGATATGCAAAAATAAAACTGTTAGGACTGCAGTGGAAGACATTAATAAATATGCTCATTTTCAAGGATATTTTTGAGAGCTATTTGATAACTCATCATTTGATTTGTGTTCTGTGTCAGATGGCCTTAATGGCTTGGCTAGTTGTATTTTGCAGATCAAAGGTAGCTTTTATCAAAATTAGGCTAAAAGGGTTCCAGCTGATGAGTGATTGAAGCCATCCAGTGAAATACAGTAATTGTCCTACAATTATGCAATACCCAGCTCAATTCTTGGATGTCAGCAAGTTTTCTTGGACTGCAAGGTTCAGGTGAAGTTGGAAAAGGTGGTAGAGTACACGCAGTAGATTTTTTTTGTGTAGGTTTACTGCAAGATTAAGGCTGGATGTGTAAAGGACAGTGTAGCTTCTTAAATGCTGAAATTCATCTCATATTTCACTTTGCATTTGCACAAACGCTTTAAAGTTGTTTTCCAGTCTTCTGATGGATTTGGTTTTGGTTTTAGTTTGAGTTTGTGGTTTTGGTTTCTTTTGTTGTTTTCCTGTTTAATCATTGGAAACACGCTACAGGTGGTGAGTATAAAATCTACAACTCTGTGTGTGACACCAGAGAAGCTTCTCATATCATAGAGACGTACATTGGTGGCAAAGTGAGATTCCTTTCTTGTGTTCACACTAAAGGAGCCCATTTGCAGCTCACAGTAGGAATAAGTAGTAAATACTACAAGGAGCACGCTGTGTTCCCCCTGCAGTGCCACTGGGTCCATCCTCAGCAGTACTGCGGAACAATTTATGGAGAGCTGGAGTAATTTATCAAAGACACTGAGTAAATCTGTTGCACCTTCTTGTCCTTCAGTTGCTGATTCATTTCTTGCTGTCAGTCCATGAAATGGGCACAGGACTCTGCTCTCTCCCTTCCTGGGTGTATCTCTGAGGTTCAGCTTCTGGGTTTTCTTTGGCTTTTTGCTTTCCCTTTTTCCAACCCCTTTATTCCTTTCCATCAAATTTGCCCGCCTCGCCCAATCCTTTACCTTCCTTTAATCCTTCATTTCCTCTTCATTTCATTTCATTTACTTTTCCAGAGTCTTTTGAATGTCTTTCAGGCTATTTGTTCCTTTTTTGTGAGGGAATTCTTGTGGAGGTCTCAGGTTTGCAGTGCTCCGTGGGGATGATGTGCTCTGGCACCACGGTGCAGCAGCATCCTGGACCTCCCACCAGCAGTGACAGGCTCAGATTTGTGTAACTGGAGGGAAAAAACCTGTCTGGATCAGGTTTTCCGGTCCATTTACCATAAAATAGATTTCCTTCTTCTTAAGAGGCTTCTGTGGGGCAGAGAGAAAAATCAGACATGTATGAAACTAAGTGGAAAAGATCTGACTGAAACGTCAGGACTCTGTTTTATTTACCAAATGTGGTTTATTCTTTTTCTATTTTTTTTTCTAATTTTGCCACTAGTGGTGAAATTAGTGGATTAAAATATGTTTTTCTACCTGCTAATGGGCATGGCTGAAAAAATGATGGTTTTTTTTTAACCACATGCCTTTAAATATTTCTCTATAAACTATCTAGAGGTTTTGTTGTTTTTAAGCTAAATGGCAGCCATCTAAATTAGTGACTTTGTATTTCCTACTGAACTAAATGCCTTCATCTGCTTTAATATAATCAATAACAAAATACACTCTGATTTGGAGAAAAACAGATGATTTAGTGTTGTTTGGAAAATGAGGACAAATAGCCATCTCACCTTGTTGTCAAACACATTCCTTTGTTTGATTGAAAGTGCAGGTATTTTCATTGTACGTTAGCTGTGTGCTTAATGAAATGCACCTATCCCTACAGCTCAAAACAACATATAAATTACATATTGTTATAGTTGCTATGGCAAATAATTACCATTATTTAATGATAACTTATGAAACCATTAAGTATCAAGGCAAACATAGTTGCTAAAATGCAGAGTGCTATTTCTCAGTGGAATAAACTTAATAACAGACCTAGATTATTTTTTTCTTAATCGTCTAGCTTCATATCTGTTCTGAATTGTGTACCTCTGAAATATTAATGGGTGTACAAGGAGACAGCTTGATTTGGACACAGAATATACCTGTGTGTACTCTGTAGTTCTGCTTCTTGGAGCTTTAAAGATGTTCTTCATTCATGCTCCAGCCTTCTCTCTCTTCTCTCTCTCTCCCATCTGTTGGTGTTAAGAAACTGTGCCATTACCTTCTCATAAATTATCCCTGCACTGCTTTAGGCTTGTCTAACTGGGGCTCACCTCAGTAGGGTTTTCCCCTCTAATATCAGAGGGATTTGGATATTTGTCATAAATGACATTCTGAGTTCCAGCTGAGAAGATACCACTGATAGAAGTGCTTGATGCTGGCCTCTTAAAAAGGAAGATTTTCTGTCATGCATGAATCTTTTGGGATTGTTCATGGAAATCAACAAACCTGCCTCTTGCAGAAATTTTCTAACTAAAAGGGAATCATTGTTGTTCACTCAGGAGGGGAACTGATGCAACCACATGAGTAAGTGTAAGTAGAAACACTGAGAGCTCAGTATTCTGCAGAGGAAAAGATGGAAATAAATCTTAGGTGTATATTACACTGTCAAACCCAGCAGTAATTTTAAGATTAATTTGCCTTCCCATTATTGATACATGCCACTTTTCTCCTGAGTTGAATCAAACCCTGTTTATTTCTTGCCTTTTCTCTTCGTCCATCAACATTTGAAAGGTGTTTAACATAGAGAGAAGTCTGGAGCTGAGTTATTTAAATAATGGATTGATCCAGGGCATTGTGTACAAATAAATGGTACTAGGAATAATGGGAGATTTTGCACAACTCTACCAAATGTGTGGCAATTGCAATGAAAATTCAGTGTGTGTCAGTGAGTGTGTGGGGCAGTGTTGTTCCTCCTTGACAATAGATTATTTACAAGGTTTTGCTGTGGTAAAAAAATGATGGTGCTGTTTTATCGGGTGCTGTTTTATCAGGTGCTGTTCAGTTCATGACTAAACATTTCTGGAAGAGGTGGTTGTTAGCAGGAGATAAACTCATTTTAGTTAATAGAGATGATCCTGCTTTGCCACAGAGACTGCACAAACACCAGATATCTTGGAATCCACACTCTCTCTTGCAATTGTCAGTGCTGGGGCTTGTCCAGGTCGACTTCTGTTCTCAAGGAGCTGGACAGGATTGCCATGTGTAGGTTCTGCTCTTACAAAAGTGGTGCTGGCTCATTTCTTATCAGTGCACTGTGTTCATACCTCAAATACCTGAAGGGAAGAGTGACAACTCCGTTAGGAAATGTGGCATTTAACCTAAGGAATTAAATATCTTAGATTTGACAAGGATTAGAAATTTACAGCATGTAAATAAAATTATTAACTACATAAGATATTGTTTATGAAGATTCTTGATCCTCCTGCTTTGGAGTGTAAACTACTTAGTAGGGAGTGCTGAAAAATTGCATCATTTTATGGTAAGAGTTCCTGTAAAAGCTGTGG
This sequence comes from Callaeas wilsoni, assembly GCA_013398955.1. Lineage (NCBI taxonomy): Eukaryota > Metazoa > Chordata > Aves > Passeriformes > Callaeidae > Callaeas > Callaeas wilsoni. Next base: position 432,491 of record VWPU01015674.1, on the reverse strand, counting down.
GTGAACACAATGAAAGCTGCTGTGTGATATTAATAGATCAGCACAGACATCATTGGCTCTTGATGGGAGGTTGGGCATGCAAAAAAGCTGGGAGAAATAATCCTCATAAACTGGAGAACTGAAGTGGGGATGGCAGCAGCTCTTCAAGGGGAAGGGAGACTTGAAAAATCCGATTCAACTTTTTTTTTTTTAAGAAATGACATCTGTAAGAATGGGAGATAATGAGATGCGTATCTTAAATAGACCTTTCTCAGCAGAGACCATGAGTGTTTTAGGCACAAGCAGTACATTCATCTCTCTGAAATGTGAAAATCTTCATAGTTTTTCAGGCAGCAAAATAGTGACTTCAAAGAACCCTGTGCAATGGGGTGGTGAAATCAGGGCTGGCTCTGCTCTGCCCCACGGCCCGGAGCACTTTGGCTCCAGTGGAAATGAGGTTTAGGAATGGGCAGCAGCTGGCAGAGGTCAGATCCCTGCAAGAATTCACCTTCTTGCTGCCAGCCTAGAACAGGACAAAGCAGCCCCCACTTTTTCAGCAGCAGGGTGCTACAGCGCGGGTAGGACGTATTTCTCACAGGGTGACTTTGCCGCACAGAGCCTGTGCTGCTTTTGGCTGCTTCAATCCCTCTGCTCGCTCATGTGTAGCCTGAAGGGTTCCCTGGCTGGTCCAGACGCCCAGGCTCGTGACCCCAGTGCACTTAGAGTACATTTATCTCCTCGTCCTGTTCACAGACTCGTGATGGAGAGCGCTCTGTTCGCTTGCTGGGCTGTGCTGGGAGCCCGCTCGGAGCCTCTGGGCTGATCTGTACCCCCAGAGCTTCGCTAGGAGCTCGTGCATGTGCTGAGAGCAAAGACAAAGATAGGCCAGTGTTAAGCTAATTAGAAATCTTATCATCGCAATGTCACTTTTGAGATTGAATTCCCACTGCCACCAGGCCTTTGTGGATGGTGTCTTTGTGGAGGTGTTTGTGTGCAAAGTTCACAGTGTCTGTGTTGATCCTGGAGAGGAAAACACGGCAGGAACAGGACACTGAGAGTTACTGGGGACTGCAGACAGGGTAAAATTGTGGTTAAAGGTAATAAACACAAGGTAGGAATTGGCTCCTCCTTTCCTCACAGTCGAGGTGAGCGTAAAGCAGGACCTGTGGAGTTATGTAGGGTTTAGTTCACATCAGGTACTTACCTAAAATGGGACAGAATGGGAAAACTTTGGAGAACCAAAATGTTTTTTCTGTCCACATGCAAATAAGGTGGCTTCAATATAATTTGTCTGCTCTGTTTCTCTGGTCCTGTAATTCCAGAGAAGCTCAGTAGACACCTGAGCTCATGCAGGTTAAATACTGCTGCCTTCCTGCCTGCAGAACTGGTTGGGGTCAAGGCTCTGGAGAGAAGCAGGTTTCAGGACTCTGGATATGACGGTGGGAGAATAATCTCATTCTCAGCTTTGTCAAGCATTGCAGACATCCCACAGTGTGGTGGGCTGTGTGCAGTGTGGTGGTCTGTCAGACAGTTTGTGGGTGATTTCATTGTGAGGAATATAAAGGTACCGAGAAGCAGCAGAAGATCAGAGCAGCTTCCTGCGATGTAGGATGAAAAACGAGTTAGGCTTAGCCAAGGTCACAGAGGTGACACTGAAACAAGCAGGAAGATGGCAGGTTGCATCTCCATTGCAGGTTCTGTGAGCTCTTTGTCTTTCTCTGTCGCACTATACATTTTTTTTCCTGAAGTATAAGATCATTAAAAGTTACGCCAAGTGAATAATTTTTCCAATTATTTGTGTCAAAGTCACAGATTGATATTATCACTCATGTCTGAAGCTTCCTTACCATTATTTTAATTTATTTTTCTAATTGTCTTGTTGTTTTGTTAAAGAATTGGCATAATAAGGCTTTGCAAGGCTTTCCAGATAAATAAGAAGCATAGAATGGTGTATGTGATGTATGATTTTTTTTTTTAAAGTGCCTGACCCAGGCTTTCAGCAATTTTGTAAGTAGGCAGTGGGTGAACACAGTCTTGAATTCCCAACTGCACATTTATCTGTTTATGTAATTGGCTGTTAATTGGGATTGCCTGCTTTTGTCAATATGCTCTTAGACCTTCAGCTTGTGAAATGCTGGCTTGGATTCTGTGGCTCTTCTCTCTTTCTGCCACTGGTTCCCAGTTTTTCCCTTGGCAAGCTGCTTCTAGTCAGTCAGTGACTTATTTCGGTAAGAGTTCTCTGGCTGGCTAAAATTTTTTTGGCATGATTGAAACCAGTGCAAGAAGTAGTGGAAAGAAAGTGGAAGACAACCGTTGGTAATTGTAATTTACTGTGATTCAGGGACCCTCAAGCACAGGCTGCAGTTAAACCCCATCACATCTGCAGTCAGTAAATAAAGTCCTAATGAGAAATTAGAAGTGTTGCAACAATTCCAAGCTTCGTATTCCCATGGAACTATAAACTGATGCTCCTCCAATATCCAGAAGAACGTACCAAGATGAGAAATCAGTAAAATTATGTTAATCTAAGTTAGCACTTAAATGTCCACTGAAGTTTGGTTAACTAGATACTCTAATTTCAGCTACTCATGTACTTGCAGTTAAGTCCTTCATAAGTGCTTTATTTAGATGTGGATGATGTTTTTCCCATGGAGCATTCAAGCAGAATGTGGAATTTAACTCCTACAGTTGCAGTAGATTTTACAGTTTCTACTTCTTACTGAAGGGAGCTGGAGTTATTTTCTTAAATTTTTTTGTGTTACAAGTAGGAATTAGCTTATGTTTGCTAATTACTGCGGTAATCTTTCCGTAATTCATTCTTTTTCTGCATGGCTTTTCATTTTTCGAGTGTTTTTATTGGTACAGCATCTTGGTATTTTTGTGGTTTTTTCCAAGTATAGTGGAGACTCTGAACTCCAAGGGGAGAAGGCATGAGTAACATCTAAAAGAGGAATTAAAAACTGTGCTGCAGTAATGCTGAATACGTGCTTGCCAGAAGGGCAGGAATGAGATCTCGTTCCAATCTGCACAGAGGACTCGGGATGAAAAGCATTTTAGCATCCTTCAGGACGGGCCCAGGGTGCCAGTGATGTCGGTGAATGGGTGCCCATGCACTGCTGGCTCCCATGTCCCCTTTGATTTATCCCACACCCGGAGCTCAGTACAGGCACCACAGCAGCCGGGAAGAAGTGTTATAAAGTGTGACAAACCCTGTTTTCCCAGAGGAGTTCAGCTGCCACGATGCATATTTTACATCTTTCTCTGATGTAATGAGAGGTGTGAGTTCCTTTCTGATGTTGCATTTTGGAGCTGGCTACACAGATTTAGCCTTGCCTGGAGCCAGAAGATGTCCATCAATGTGAAATGTTTTATTTCAGGTGAAGTGGCAACAAATCTTTTGCAGCTGGAAAGAAGGGCTGGGTTTCCTGGTGCACTTAAACCCCAATTTGTGAAGAAAGGGCTCAATGAGCACCCTGCTAATTTTGCAACACAGTGTTGTAGGTTGAGAAATATTTCTGGCTTTATAAAGTGTTGTAATGAAGTCCATCGAAAGTCCCAGAAAATATTTCAGGAATTCAGAATAAAATATAAAATGATCTGAAAGTGTCTGCAGAGGTGAAACCAAAGCCCATGAAAGCACAGCTCTGCAGGAAGTTTAGCTAAACTGAGAAATACTTAGTCAAAGAAATGATGATATAAAATGAGAGTTAAAAAGAGAGAAACTAGGAAATGCCCCATTTTGAATAAATTAGCCAAGAAAGTGATGTTCCTGATCTTTCTTTGTTATATTTAACCTGCGGAGTGTTGAAGCACACACACATTATTTCTGTAAGGGTATAGACTGAGGGATGACTGTACACAAGCTATAGAATGCAGGTGTAAAACCAGAACTAGGAGGTTGTCTTTTTACCATTTTTGCTCTCCTTTTCAAGAGGGAAATAGAGTTTTTCAAATGATCCCACAAAGAACATCATTTGAGGAGAAAAAACTAAGTAAAATATTATTCCTTCTCACAGAGGTGCATAACTAGCTAAATTTTTTTTTGGTTGTGAAACCTGATTGTAATAATAGGGGAAGAATGCTTTGAAAAGCTGCTGGGATAGAAGTTTGTGGGGATCTGGCAATGCTCAACCATGTACCTGGAAGACATTTATGTCCACAAAGCCTGAAGAGAAATTATGATAATCAATTTTATTGTTTTCCCCTCACATTTCAGGATGCAATGCAACATGCAGAATACAGCAAAAAATCAAGTGAGGAGAAAGGGATGCCTTGTTAATTTATCAAACCAAATTCTAATTTTCAGGCCCTTTGTTTGGCTGGGGAATAGCACTGGCAGGATAGTGGCTGCTGGCAGAGAAGTTCATTTCTTTCCCAGAAGAAAAGAAATCAAAGCGGCTTTGCACTGATCAGCTGGCACGGGTTGCTGGATCAATGGTTGGCAATTTGCAGGGCTGTGCTGTAGATAAGGCTGTCACATTTTGGCAGTCTCATCACTACCAGGCAGCCACATAATAGCTGATAGGTCCCTTTCAGATAAAGATGAGTAGAAGATAGAAAACTGAAGAGAAAGGGGAGTGAAACGGGGATAGAGGAGGAAGGGAAGGTGACAAATCAGAAGTTTCACCTTCACTTTGTGGCTGTGCTACTTTGGTCTCCAAGTCAATTAATTCTCGCAGTTTTAAGCTCATAGAGCTGCTCCTCATTGTAATTATGGGGTTTATGCTTTATCCTTTTGAAAATGAACAGAAGTTTGCTGGAAAGTAGTGCCTCTCTCCAAGCCCAAAAGCAGAGGTTCAAGATAATCAGGATCTTCTTCAAGATGTCAGAAATCGGCCTGGTTTCCATCTTAGGACTGCAGTCTCTCACTGTCTGTAGTGTAAATATGACATTGAGTGTGGTTTTGTTGAAAAAAGAAAGTGGACTTTTGGCCAGATCTCCCCCTGGTCCATTATTTATTGAAGCTTAGCTCTGTGGGGCTTGGGGGTTTCTCTAGCAAAGCCTCTGCCCTGGGGAAGGCAAGCTAGTAAAGAAGTGAAAAGAAGAGGGGGAAAAAAGGTGGTTAAGTAGCAGCTGAATTATTTTCAGATGTTTCTGAGTTTAGGAAAATTGGGAAAAATAGCAGCTTCCTCTGAATTCTGCTGCTTTCCATATTTTTAATGGCTCACTGCAGGTCGTAAGGGAATCTGTTAGAGACTGGATGACAGCACAATGAAAAGAGGTGAGGGAATCATTACCTTAATACTGATAAAGCTGCTAAATATGCTCAGGGAGATGTAGACATTTCCAAGAGCCTGAGAACACAGAGAATAAAGGATTCATTAATAAAAAAAGTGCCCTGGCTGTTCTTAATCATCTTGAATCTTGAGATTTTTTAGGTATTCCTAACTATAGAGAATGTTCTCTAATTCAAATTTCTAGTGTTCTACAGCCTTATAAAATCAATTATACCCAGTGTAGGGAATAAGGGGGTTTTTTATTATTATTATTATTATTATTTTTCACTTTATTCAGATTTCCAGATTTTCCCTATCAGGAGGAAAAAAATGCCTATCTTCTTTGTAAAGGAACAAAAGTAATTTTTTTTTTTCCTCACAAAAGCAATTTTCAAATGTTTTTATCAGTGCAATTTAATATGACTCATTTTGGAAATCTCCATACAAATTATTTCTGCTGTTTAGTCCTTCACTCTCTCTCTTGTGAATAGAGGAAAACAACTCCTTTTGATCCATTGCAGAGAAGCTGATGAAACTCTGTGTATCAGCAGTGAGGTAGAAGAACCCTCCCTAAAGTCCAAAAGGATTTGGGATGTAGTCAGCCAAGTCTTTCAGACTATTTTCCAACTTGATTTAGTCAATTCTTATGGTGCATTGCACCACTTTGTTGTGACTTGATGTCAGAAATACTAAAAAAAAGGGGGGAGGGGGGGACTTTCTTTATTGGTATTCTGGGGAATTAAAGACCACTGCCACAGTGGCAGCTGACATGGATTGTTTATTTAATTCTTTCAATTTGTTCACTTTAATGAAACACCAAAAGATTTGAGAGAGCAGTAATTAACAAGACAGAGGCTGTCTAATGAAACCAGTACAGGAGGATATTTGTTTCAAGGATCAATAAAAGACTGGGAGTGAGGATCATACCGGCATCACTCAGGGAAACAAATCACCTCGTGCCAATCAATTGTCATGCTGCACATGCATGAATCTGTGTGGAGCATTTTAAATATTGCATCAGTCGAAAGACAGAGAAAGAAAAGCTGGGTGAATTTGGAGGTACCTCGTACTTAATTTGTTGGTCTGTCAGGTACTGTAATTATACTCGTAGCGTTCTTCTTCTGTGCCTTCAATAGTCATTACTAAGCAAGTCTGGTGACATAATCTAATTAGAGCATGGCTCTCTCAGAGCTCACCGAGCCCATTCCAACGGTGTCTTTGTATTCCAACTATCGCCGCTTGCGCATTTTCAGGAAAACAACACAGACTGCATTCCCAGAAAGAGAGAAAACAGAGCAGCTGATAAAAAAACCCCCTACTTCTCTGACAACCCTCTTGGCCCTCCAGAGGCAGCAGTTGGACTCCCTGTTGCCACTAGTTGACTTAGCAATTAATAATGCAGCAATTAGCAGTGAGTTTCCAGATCTCAGTGCACAAGGCAGGATTTTATTTATACAGCAATGCTACTGACAATAGAAGAGTGAAAAGGAGTCAGCAGTGGAGAAGTTATATCTCAAAATAGAGAATCAGTTTGGTTGCAGGAAGAATGGAATTAGAGCTAGAGGAAGGTAAATATGTGCTACGTGAGATTATCAGAAGCAATTTTGGACCTGATGTGAAATTATTTTTCTTCTAAAGAACATAAATTTGAAATTACATGCTTGAAAGGATAGAACTTGGAATATTTTTAACCAGAAGATGCAAATTACAGAGAAATGTTAAGGAACTTGATTATACTGCTGCCTGTAGTTGAGAATGGGAATGATGGAGAGAAGGTACAGGTGGCTTCCTTGGAACATAGCCTGTAGGTAATTCAGAGCCCTAATAAGGTTACAGGTGGTTTGGTTTGGGGATTTTTTTGGTCTTTTTCTGAAGCAGAATGTATAGACACAGTTCTTTGAAAAAGAGCATCCCACACTTAAGCTCAGCCTTTGAGTTGAGCAGTGGAGCAGTCCCAGAGGCAAGGCAGCGCCGAAACCAAAATAACCAACGGAATGTTCATGAGGAGATTGGAGCTGCAGAGGATTGTGTGGAGGATGAAGGGAAATTGTCAATGAGATTCATTTGGGTGGCTGGAGGAGGTTCAAAAGCTTTGCTTTTTTTGATCCTTGTAGATGCAAAGATGAATGACAGTTTTGCCGCAGTTCTTGGTATATTTCCAGGAGTTTTGTTCCAATGCACCTTTTTCACTTTTTATTCTTGTCTGCAAAACAATTAGAAGATGAATGTTACAACTCTATCCGATGGATACTTGGTTAGGTATTCAGAAAAACCTCATTTCGATTATGGAAACACATTTTCAGCACAAATTCAGAAATTGAAACCATCATGTAAATCTTACTGGCCTTGTTGGGTCCAGCTACAAAAATCATACTCAGCAATTGCATTTGTAATTGACTGGCAGCCAGAACTGAGCTGCAGTTCTGAAACTTCTCAACCCTTATGAAGTGGCAAATAGCTCTGACTGGTTTATTCCTGGGATGGCTCGGACTCCCAGCACAGGAAATGCCTTGAGAAAGTGGAATTTGTGTGGAATACTCAACCACCAGCAGCCACAAATCAGAGGGAATGCAGCAGAGAGAGAGTAATTGCACTTTGGTCAAAGTATCAAAGACAAGATGATCCGGAAGTCACACAAAGTGGCAAGATTTATAGGCCAGAAGCTGCAGTAGATTGATGAGAGGAAATTGTCTTTAGCCATTGCAAATGGTGGGTTCATGTATCAGGATATTGCCCCATCAAATTGTTGGAAGACACATGGACTAGCAGGACCAATGGGGGATTTCTTTGGTGACTACTTAGAAATGTTATTTCTTATTATTTCATCTATGTGTAGACATGTTAATGGTGTGTTTTCAAAAAAAAAAAAAGTATTTATGGTAACACAAATAATATCTGTCATCACAGCAAGTGAATGGGTTGTGGGAGGGTACGAGACAAGAATGTGTTCAGTTTGCAGCCTTTCCTTTGTGTAGCAGGAGAATTAAATTGGGGTAAGGGAAGACCTTACATAGTGAAACTGATTTAGCATTCATTCAGATCCTTGAACAGACTTCAGCTGTAAAAAGAAAACAACGTCTTCCCACAACCGCCAATTTGGAAGCAAAAATATTGCAAAGAATAAGGGCTCTCTGTGAATATGTCAAAAATCTAGATTTCGTTAATCAAAATGAGATGCAAAACACCTCAGTCATTCAGCTGGAGAGACACTAAATATAGTTATTTGGGATTCAACCTCAGCTCTTCTACACTATTTACTAGTTTGTGCTCCTCGTCAGTTAAACACATCACTTGTAGGGAGTTTTAAAATTCCCAAGTAAAACAATTGGAAACTTGGATTGTACAAGACATGACTGGTAAAAAGCGCATTTTTTGCAGTAGCCAAAATATGAATCATGAGAAAGAAGTGCTGCTGACCGGAAGAAAATTGAAATCTTTGAGGTGCAGTGCTGGCAAAATTTCAGAAAAGTAGACAAAGGCTTACAGCAAATTTATGTGTTTGCTCATGACAGCCATCAGAATGATCATTATCTAAAAGATATAATTAAATGAAAGCAGTGCTGGAAGGTCATGGCAATAGAGGACAACCATGGTCACAGGGATAAAAGATAATCTGGGGGGTTGGATCCTGATGCTCAAAGCTATCAGTCACTTAAGACAGCTTCTAAAATTCTGTTGTATGGAGGCTGTAAATGAGTTTGTTTAGGTTTTTGTTTGGGGTGGGGGTTTTTTGGGTTTAATTTTGGCTTTCTTTGTGTTTATTTCAACACTGTAAACCTGATAATATCATTATGCTACTTCTGGAAGAGGAATTGATCCTCCTCCACGTTTGACAAACGATACAGTTGTGAGGTTAATGGCTGCTAAGCTGCACAGGTATTACCCGTGTTCCAGCCTGCTTTTAGAGCTGTGGGTTTGATTTTTAGAAACCCCACAACCTCTGATGAATGCACCTTACAATAAAGCTTTGTGGAGAACACTTATTCTCTCCACGTGACCCTGCATGACTGATAGTGACATTTCTTTATGGTCAAAGCCATCTTCTTTCTCTGCAATGAGAAAAAACCAAGCACGTTCCTATTCTGCTTCCATTAAGACTTCTCTGGTTTTTATGTAAGTGTTGGCTGGTTTTTTAAAGTACGTTTTTTGTTTGTTACTGCTGAGTTTGTAAGTGAGCCTCCTTTATCTGATATTCTTCCCTCTTCATGTTTTGCTGTTTTTCTGATGACTGAAATATTTTGTCTGTAAAATCATCAGCACATGTTCATAATACGACCAGGTACATTTTCAACATAGAGAAAAACAAAACAGGTGAAAGAAAACACTTAATTTGCAAGGAGTGGTAGAGCAACTCAGTGCTCAGACTGCTTTTGTTTTCTGCTTTTATGTTCAGTCATAATAAATAAATTAAGGTGCGTGACTTATCAGTAGCAATGAGAAGGTTGAGTTAAGCTACATTATATTTTAAAGTGCATTTCCATTGTAAAATGGTCTGAGATAGTGTGCAAGCTGTAAATGTTCTATATGAGAGCATGCATCAAAAATTGCTGTACTTCTGAGGAGGTCAAATTACTGATCAACGTGAGCTGGAATTCAGAAGATACTCAGCTTTTCTTTAGTGCAAAGGGGCACATCATGTTCATTAAATTCACCCAAATTTCTCTTTATTTTTATATTCCCTTCTTTCTTTCTTTTAGCGTGTGTACCTGCTAGACTATATTAATTACCCTGGAACAACAGACATAAATCAAATATCCCAACTGATTTCATCCCTAATGTATCTCAGAACACTAATTATTAGCAGAAATTAGCAAAAGCTGCACATGAATAGGTATGCAATAAGTGAAAAAGCAAAGGCTCACAGTCCTTGTGGTGCAAATTGTCCTTACCAGCCTCAGATGAGAAATGCCTTCAGAGCTGGTGTGTGGCTGAAAATATTGCAGTGCCCCAGTGTCTGTAAAAGATCTCGTAGGTGTTTGACACTTGTGGGTATGTCTGAATCTTTTCCTAAAGAAATCAGGTACATGAGTAGCTTTGGAGTAGTTTAAGATGCTGAAAGCAAATTTTCGTCTTCTTCTCCCTGTAATCTCTCTCTCTTTTTCATGTACATCTGTCTTTTTTACCCAAGGAGTCTGTCCTTATTGCTGAGGGCTTATGCTTGAAATTTTAGCCAGCTCTTGTCCACAGTCTTATCATTTATGTTGGTGAAATGTGTTATTCACAACACTAGTAGTGTCTAAATATCTATGACATATTATAAAAGCAGTGTGAGGCAAAAATGGCTTGTTTTTATGGTGTATCAATATTCATGGCAATTATAATTGCTGTTACAGTTGTAAAGAGAAAAGAAATGGAGAACCTATTAAACTGATAAAATATCAAGCATCTGAATTGTGAAAATGATTGAGCATCTAATCGAAGTCAATCTGTGCAGATACTGCTGGAAAGGCTTAGGGCTATTCCATCCCAAAAATTTTTGCAGGTAGTTACTGTTACTTGTATTTATTTATTTAGAAAATGTTGGGTTCCTTCCATTTGAAGGATGCAGGAAATTAAAAATGGGCTCTTTCTTCTCTCCTTTGTACATTCAATAGAACCGGTGTTGGCACAAATTATCGTGTCACACAAATGGGAGTGTGACTCTCTCATTTTCTCCCTAATACTTTGAAACTGTTCCTCACTGTCGTGTGATTGGGTGTATGACAGGTAGAGGGACGTCGGCTCATTTAGGATAGGGAAATACGACTGGAAAGCCTCCAGGTGTTTGGTTTGATTTAGATGCATTTGTAGTTGTGTCAGAGAGAGAATAAACCCTAAGGAAAGCCATAGAGCTGTGATGTATTGCACTACAAGGACTGCACTAGAGCCCCTGTCTGGCAGTGTAAATAAAGACTTTTATATTTTCATTTATTGACTGCAGTGCTAAGAAAGCTTTGCATTGCCCGGTAGAAGTGGCTGAAAAATAATGTATGGAAAATCTATAGGAGACACAGAGGCATTTCAGAAAGTAAAGAGCAATTGGCTATATCATCAAAGACAAAAGCATTATTATATACAGGTTGCTTTGATTCTCCAAGAACCTATTGATATTTCCCCTGGTATTGAGCTGCTAACAACACCTTCAGCAGAAAAGGCAAAACCTGCTCTCACTGGGGGCGAGTGGGGCTGCATATTGCGTTTGTATTTTCTTAAATGATGATATCCACTGCAAAGAATGGGTCCAAGCCCTCTGCCACTGGGGCTATGGGATCTTTTTCTTCAGCTCCATCATCACCAGGCTGAGCTCTGGGTTCTGTGGAAATGCAGCAGTGCTGACCCAACTGTGTTAGGGGACAAGGCCACTCTGAGGGCTGGAGAAGAGACTCAACCTGCAAACCACAGCTTGGTCTGATTTTTAACGAACGTGAAAGAAAATGGTACATCAAAGACCATGAAAAACTCACACATTCCGTTACATCTATATTCACATTTCTTTTCCAAGAAATGTGTAGGGGCTATGATATACTATGTAATAACTTCAACATTTTAATAGAAATGAGTGATTAATATATCACAAAGCAATAAAATTCACTGGTCACTTCATTAGCTCATGAAAATTAGCTGTTTTCTACAGAGAATGTACATTGTCCTGCTTCTCTGCCTTTGCTCTAGAGTAAGTCTGTATAATATATACAGCAGTGAATGTACCCCTGAAGGCTTTTAAGCATCAAAATACGAGTCTGGAGCAGGCGGGAAGCACCGGCGTGAGTTCTGCCACTGCCGTGATTCCTGACGTTGTGAATCAGTCCTTGTGGCTGTGATACCGCTGTTAAAGTGGAAGTGGATGTGAGCAGAGAACAGCTATGGGAGATACCACAGCCCACATTAGTCAGTCTAAAGCTGTCTTTGGAGAGTGTTCCTTCCCAATCAAAATCTGGTTTTACTCACGTAAATATCAAAGGAAAAAAAACCCAATGATCTTGATCTAAAAATTCTCCAGGAACGTCTGTGAGATGTTTGTAGTTATCTCTTATTTATACTCATTTGATGAAAGAAGGAAGTAGAATAAGCTATACAGTCTGTCACTTATTCTTTGATCAGCACCTATGCAGGAAATGTCACTAAGACAGGAGAAATGTGCTCCAGGATCACACCAATGTGTGAGGTGTCTGCCGAGCCACAGGTGTGAAGGGGAAGGGGTGTAGGAATTCAACTAGGCATTTCACTCTGTGCAAATCATGAAAATCAAAGATTTGTAATACTGCAGTTATCAGCAAGGCATGAGAGAGCTGGGGTCTTGAATTTACAGGAAAAGAATTGAAGGAGTTGGTAGTGAGGTGGGCGTTGATCTCCTGTCCCGGGTAACAAGTGACAGGACGAGACAAAATGTCCTCAAGTTATGCCAGGGCAGGTTAAAATCAGATATCAGGAAAAGGTTCTTCACTGGAAGGGTGATCAAGCATTGGACAAGGCTGCCCAAGGACGTGGTGGAATTACCATCCATGGAAGTGCTCAGAAAACGTGTGGCTGTGGCATTTGGGAACGTGGGTTAGTGGTGAACACTGAGGTGCTGGGTTAACAGTTGGGCTTGATCTTGGAGGGCTTTTGCAGCCTTAGGGATTCTGTGAAGGGACTGGACGCAGAGCTGATGCCACAGAAGCATGGCCAGTGGCTGTGCAGAAGCATTGAATAAATTGCACTTCTGCTTCCCCTGCGATGCAAAACAGCCATTCCAGTCCCATTGCCCTCCGCTCACACCACTGCAACGGAGGAGATCCTGGATCCCGGGGGTACAGCTGTTCAGGGCCTGTTCACCTGTCCGGGATATTTTCATCTGAGACCCAACTGCCAGTGCTAGTAATGAAATAGAGGTTCAATTCCATAACTTGATTTTGTGCTTTCCTAAGCCTCACACTGCAAATTCCAATGCTGTGGAGGAAAGATGCATGCCTGTGGGCTTTTAAAATTAGGAGTCCTTAGCAAGTGCCCATATATGGTGTGTAATTATGTGTTTTTAACTCCCTAAGTTTGCTTTTATCTCTTTGATTTTCACACACACATATCCAGTCACATGACACATAATCCAGTGTGCCTAAGAGGTGCTGCTTACAAATTTATGTGAATCTTCAAGTTGTTTCTGAGGAATTAATTACGTTTGTGAGTTTGTTTAAAAAAATGTTGCCTTTTTAAATCCTAAGGTTTAACATTTTATTGTCGCATATGCACAGCAATAATGTTAAAAGGAAAGCACTGAGCTTTCTGCTTTCTTTCCATGGAATGATTCCGAGGGATTAGTTTATCCCAGTGCACTGCTTTGCTAAGAGGGCAGACACTTGCTTAGGCCAGCAAATAACGTGGGCAGGTTTGTGCCATTACCCTGCAAGAAAAGTGACAGTAATTGCACTGCCAATTTTAGGCTAATCGTTGTTTTCCTGCGGCACTGGTGAGTGGGCAGTCTGGGGCCCGGGAGACAAAGGGACAGCGGTGGGACAGACCTGGAGGCCAGGGCTGCTCCAAATCAGCACCACGGAGTGCTCGGGCTGCAGCTGTTAAAAGCAGTGTGAGTTTCATAATTTCAGCTTTCCTGCTGCTTCCCTGCTTTAGTCCGTTTTTCTATATTCTATTTTAGCTGGAGTCTCCCTAATTTCACAACTCCCCCGTGGTGCCCAGGATTTTTTATAGCTGTAAGAATTGTGAGTTGTTGCCTTGGAAACACAGTTGTTCATGCAGCTGTTGTAACTATACTTGTTAATTTTGCTTTATCACAAAAGGTTTCAAAGCTTTTCTGTATCTGTCTGACATTTCTTGGTTCTGTAACTCTTTATAACATTCTGTTTGACAAATTGGAGGAAACAGAACTTCAGCCTCACAATGTACAGTGTGCCCCCATGTCCTGACTGAATCACCTGCTTGCCTGTCCTTGGAAGCCTCCACACTCCATTCAGTCTCCTTCCTGCCTATTTCAAAAAATAGGAAAATGTAAGAAGTTTTGAAAATGTCTTTTGATATTTTACATCAGAGCTTGTGTGTGCGGGTGCTGGGGAGAGCATGAACCAGCAGCTCCTCCAGGTTTCTGCATGGGAGCAGACAGGTGTGGGCAGATCAGTGCCAGTGCCAGCCTGGGCCTCTCTCCTGCTCCTTAGGACAGATCTGGCAGGAACAGCAGGAGGTGCCAGGTGATGGCTGAGTGCTTTTCCCGTGGAGGGCACCTTTCCCATGAAAGCTCCTTTGGTACCAGAGAAGGACTCGTGTTCAGCCTTCGTTACAAGAGTTCCTAATCCTCTCCTTTGGGCCTCCTGCTCAAGATCGGCTCCTTGAAGCAAAAGGTATTTGTTCTCTGTCAGTACTGAGAACTGGCACTGTTGGATTGGAGAGAAACCACAGAGGATCCCTTTCCAGGATCCCTTTCCTCCTTCCGTGCCAGCTGTGCGCTGGTGCCAGAGCTTGGAGCTGGCAGAAATGTGGAGGCAGGAGTAGCATCGTTATGAAAGTTGTGTATGTTTGCTTTTTTTTAGCCAAGGCTCCTAATTGCCAGCATATTTTCAGTGCATATACCTGTCAGCTACACCAGTTTAGCTGGCATCGCACTGCCTTTATACTGTCTTATGGTTTTATAGCAGTATAAAAAATGGTTTGGGTTTTGTGAGTCGCTTCCTCTCCGAGCTTTCCCATTTCCCCTGTCTGCAACACAAGCCGTAATAGCTGGGGAGAAGGACAGGTGAGCACTATTTCTGCTCTCTCAAAGAGAGGAGGAGTGCTGCTAAACCAATAAATAGAACAAGCTGCTAACTGCAATATTACAGTGCTTTTGTCTCCTGGCATTGGCTTTCTTCCCATGGACCTCAGTCCACTGTAACACCCTTTGCTGTACATTGTTTGTAGCTAAAGTTTTTGGAACGTTATTGTGAGAGCTGAGTCAAGCCAGCAAAAGAAAGCACAGCCACAGCTGGCTTTAGGGGTTGGTTTGACTGGATTTGCTGTGAAGAAAGGTAACCTTACTCTGTTATAATGTCGTACAACTTTATTTTCTATTTAATTTATTCATGCCATTTTGCCATAGTAAGTTACAGATATCATTCTTTAAAGCAGTTTATTAAGAAAGCTACTAAAAAGGAGATCAAACCAGAAGCACCTGAGCAGGTAATAGGCAAATATAAGTGCTGAAGAAGCCAAGGAATGGATGTGTGTGTTTGCTTATAAACAACCTTTATAAACTCCACAGAAATTGTAGCAATTCTTCTCAAGTCATTATCTGATGAGAACACAAGTTTTTCACTCCAATTGTGAAAATTACTCAGCCGCTTCAGAGGAAAACAGCAGAACAAAACAAAAAAAGGACAATAGTGGACAATTAAGGAGTTTCTTGAGCTCTGGTTGAGAAGTACAGAGAACATCCTGAGGGTGATCAAAGGCACTTTTCTACCCTGTTCTCTTTGGTGAGTCACTTCTTGGAATAAGCGATGTTTCTGCAGAGAAGCACAAGCCGTGCCTTCAACCCCGTGATTACATTCATTACCCTGTCAGGGATGATAGAGGATCTGCTATTTTGCCCCAGTTTCTCACTTTATGGGGAGAGGATTTACAGAACTCACCTTTTTTGGCTGGGCAACTGCAACAAAGTGAATTCATAACTTCAGAATCGGGGCAGTGATTTAAAGTAGAGGGTGGTACCAATTTCAGAGCAGCATCTCTCGTGTAGTTTTAGAAAATAATTAAATATTAAAATAAGCACAGTCTGGATTGTTGAAATGTTGACAGCTAAACTAGTCTGTATTTTTCTGATTTTGACAGTATGTGAAATAGTTGCTTCTACTGATTGTGTTGAGTACAGAAAAGAAATTCTATTTGACTCTACAAAGTTCATATACTAGCAGATGCAATATTCTGGGAGCTAGATATTAATGGTCTGTGAGTATCTGTACTTTAAGGATTGGTAAACTTATTAAGAATTTATTGAGGTCGTGTCCTTGGTTGCTGATTGGATTGGGCTGTGAAAAGTGTTGCACAGTATGTTCTGTCGTATTCGGATATTTCCTTCCTCTGTCAGCCCTCCCTGGGAGGACACTCTGACATAATAACCTTCACAACACAAATTTCCAAAGCTTGATCTCTGGGACCTTAATATCTTTTGGACTTGCAGAGTTGTTTTTTGTTGGTTTGTTTGTTTGTTTTTTTCCTTGACTTGGAGGATGCTTTAGATGGGAAAGAGATTTTCAATTGCAAAACACTTTCCATGTAATAATCCAAACACACCCCATGCTGCACTAGCAACTGTGCAGGCAGTGGGTCCAAGGAAGTGATTGTTGTCCTCCTGAGCCCCTGTGAGACCCAGCCTGGAGTCTGGGCTGTGGCTGGGCTCGGGCTCCCTGCTCCAAGATAAACACGGGCTTACTGAAGGAGATTAAGCAGGGGCCACCAGACAGTCAGAGAGCTGTGCATGTCCTCTGAGGAGGGCTGAGGATTGGGCTTGTCCCTCTTGGAGAAAAACAGGTGAAGGGAAGATCTCTTCACAGTCTGCAGCTGTCATAGAGAAGAGCAGAGAAAATAAAGACACTATGAGTGCCTAACACTAGAAGAAATTTCCCAGAAATCCTCTGGAATCTCCATCCTTGGAGAAATTTAGACATGGCTCAGGGCAACATTTTCTAGGTGGATGTACTCTGAGCAGGGGATTGGACTGGATGAGCTCCAGAGGCTGCTTTTGCTCAAAATTGTTCTCGTCCTCTCTAATTTTTTTTTTTTGTCTCATCAACCTTATCAAAAATATATTCATCATCTACACAAGTAACTAAGGGGATTTTAAAAAGAAAGGCTTTGTATTTGAGGATTCATTTTATTGCTTGTTCAAGAAGAGAAACTAGTACAAAACGAGATATTTGCCGTTGTGGGAGGATGCAGCATCCAAAAAGAGAGGGGGGGGAACCAAACAACCAAAAAACAAACACACGTACACACCCACCCCCCAGAAGCCCCTTCATGAAGATTGTTCAGATCTCAGAACTCTGTCAGAGAAACTAAAAAAAAAAAAAAAAAAA